>JAAAKE020080467.1:0-68815 GCA_010014785.2 Anisolabis maritima | reverse complement strand
AACAAAAAAAAAAAAATTTCATAAAAAATGTTATATAAATTTTACATCAAAAATAAAAAAATACAGAGGGAGATGGTTTGGGAAAAGCGCTTCACGAAATTGATAAGCCCTTGCTAGTCGCGGCGAAGATGATGAAGTGTCGACCATGAGAGCCGGTGGACTCGGGTTCGACGCGGCCGGTCTCTCCGACGAGTGTTCTGACATTCTCCATGGCAATGGTGGAGTGTTGTGATCTGGTTGAGTCCATGGTGATGGTGATGGTGTAGTATGTGGTCCGGTCAACTCAGGCTGTCGAATGAATTCCTTTCTTCCAACTCTACTTTGAGGAGCATCAGTTTTGTGAAAAGGAAAGGTGTAGGGGATTTCTATTCTTGAAATTATGTATAAAAAATATTTCTTTTATTTTTTATTTATTTAATATAAAATTCTCTAGAATTCCTTTGTAAAAACAATTAGCATTGAAATTAAAAATCTATTAATAAAAATATGTATCATTAAATTTCCCTTTTTAAAATTATAAAAAAAAATAAACAGCAGGGAAAAAGCCAAAGTGACCTTGTTCATTGCGATATTAAAAATATACAGTTGACTTGGATGTATTTTTTATATTTATATTTCAATTCACGATATATAGAATGTGGCTGAATTGAATATCATAGAACACGAATCATAAAATATATACCAGTAAACAAACTTAATTCTAGTATATGATTAGTATCCAGTTGCTGGTGGAGTCAGATAAATGAAAAAGAATGCAGATTGGAGCAAAAGTAAAAAAGCCCTTGGATGCTAAAAGCCGAACGGAGACGTTTCAGACAAAATCTAATTATCCATCTTCAGTCACTCATTGGCTATTTTTACTCAGGACCAAAATTGTCATGATTAGTTATTAATGATAATTTTATTTAGTTCTCAAGCGCAGAGATTAGCTCAGGTAGATTGAGGTCGTGCCATCCTTGTTAAGGTTTTCACCAGGTTTTACTTAACAGTTACTTAACAGCTTAAAGCGAATATCGGGATGGCTAATACGTCCTTTATTCCTGGTCACGTGTTATTGCGCGCAATGTTTCATCATGTTTTTATATTTTTCTTTAGATGGAAATGTATGAACATGTTATTTGTTAATGAACATACATTTCTTTTTTTTCTTGTATTTTTTGTTTTGTTAATTGTTTGTTGTTTTGTGTTAAGTAATTTATAAATTTGTATTTGTGTTTGATTGGACCTAGCCACCGAGGACTTGTGCCTCTAAGTAGGTCGTAAATTAATTAATTAATTAATTAATTAATTTATTATATATGTACTATCTAGGTGTACATATATATTACATTTATTAATGATTATAAAATAATAGGGATTATTAAAATATACTCTCATGTTACCCGACACTCACTATAATAAAAGAAATATAATATAGGTATACATACATTGTTACATCATGTACAACTACTCATGACAACTTTGGTCCTGAGTAAAAATAGCCAATAAGTGACTGAAGATGAACTAATAAATTTTGTCCGAAATGTCTTCGTTGGACTTTTGACATCCAAGGGCTTTCTTACTTTTGATGAAATCTGCATTCTTTTTCCTCATTAATTTTAGTAATATATTTAATCAATTTCAGATATTTTGAATTAAGTTAAAGGTTTAATTAGCCTATTTATTTCAGCTAACTGCCATACCTGTTAAATTGTTTGATTTTAGTTTATTCACTCTTTTTCTAAGAAAGAAAAAAAATTGTGTTAAATTTATTTAATAAACTCGCAGAGTTAATAATTAATCCAACTCGACATCGTCAAAATGCGAGATCGATTTTAGCAGCACAAGTTATTAATTCTCTCAATTTCAATTAAACCACAAAATTATTCTATCATATTTTATACAGACACCTTGTCCGTCATTTTATAAAATCCTTTTTTTCAGGCGAAAACTCAAGGTTTAAATAAAAATATAATTTGCAAAGCTATTTATACTGACGTAAATAACCGCTTCTGCACGTGAGAGGATAAATAATTAAATCTGACCCCACCACAAAAATATAATTTTGCCAGTCCAAATAATTTTTCACTATATTGTTATAAACTTTTGTTTATATTTTCGTTATTTAAATGAAAAAAATTAAAAAAAATTATTTATTAATAAATACCAAAAAATAGTTTCTTCTTCAACACTTAAAGCGCGAAATTAAGAAATATTTAACACATTTCTATATCGGGTACAAATAATAGAAATAAATCAACCGAAAATAGCGTAACCAAGATGGAATTTTATAAACCATTAAATAATTTTATTTTTTAAATCATCTCATATTTACAAACTAAATAACTAACATAATAATAATGTAACTTTTTTTTTTGCTAAATCAATTTTAATAAAATATTTAATTCTTAATTAGACTTGAAATTAATTTAACAGGATGAATTAAATTCATAAAAAGTATATATTTTGTTTTGTTGTTGGTGAAAATTTGATTATATTTTTAAATGTAAACTCTGGGTGTTAAAATTTTGTTTTATATAATTAAAAATTTAAATTTTTAATTCATTAATTTATTTCTTATATAAAATAATTTAATTAGTTGAATTAAATATGTGAAATTTTAAACAAGAGAGAAAACATATTTTCAAAATAATTATTTACTTGAGAAACTAAAGGGGCTTATTAATATATTTTTTAAAGGCATTTTAAATAAAAACAAAAAAAAATTTTAAATAAAAACAAGATTTTTTCTGGGAGTCCCCTGCCTTGCCGGAATTACAAGTTGTTACAATATAATTATTATATATCCAAAAAATGACTAAAGTTACTATGTTTCGTTTATAAACTTTTTGCCTCATACCTGTTGAGTTCCCCGATTTGAGATTTATGTTAATTTCTTATTCTCATTCTATCAGGTGTCAGGCCGTACAACTTGTCGATCTTGTATCTTTATTAGCCCCACTTTTAGTTCCGATCCCGTATCGCGGATCAAATCAAAATATCAATCATTCTCTTTTTATTTTATATAAATAACTTCCTCCTTGTCTATCCATTGCAGAAAAACTTTTTAAGGACCATTTACCGAGTTTTTTTTTTTTGTCTCTTCGGTATCTGAGGCCATATAAGACTTGAAACGATACTCATTTATTGTAATTACGATACTTATAGTCCAGGCATATTTATATATTGTACGTCAATTGGTATCCATTTGATTTAAATAAATATTCATCGGACTGCCTAATTCCTATCTAAACCCAAAAGTTACTGAATTACTAGCTTCACTGGCAACAGTTTCCAAATAATAATAATGGATTTCCAGATGTTAGTATAAGGTAAAAATTCAAAATTTCGGCGGCCATTTGTACCATGTTGCAAAAAACTCTTATACTTATTCTTGACTGACTCATTTCCCTGAACGAGTTTTATCTATTTTTCAGGTTAACCGATAATATTGCGATAATTCGTAGATATACATCTTTGAAAATTGTTTATAAATCCAAGGACCGATATATATATCGTTAGTTATAAAAAACAAAATGAAAAAGAAGGCCACTTCCATTTATTGTAATTTGCTTTCGGTATATATAAATAAACGTAAGGCAAGTTATTAATAAGTGAATGGAGGCATCCCGAGGCACGATTCGCTCCTCCTAGCACAGCTGAGGTCAATGCCTAGCTGTAATTATCAATACAAGTCCATGTGGAAAGAGAGTGAGAGTAAAAAAATAATCCGGCATGCCGATAACATTGCCTGGTCTATAATTAGATGCTTCATTTTATAAATTTTTATTTCTTTACTACGTCACTAAATTAGAACATTTTCTTCTATATTGGAATGTTTACGAGTTCCCTTCATAATGATGTTTTATTTATTCATTTATAATTATTATTTATTTATATATGTATTTTTTTAAATTCAACTCTTAAAAAAATCTTAAAAAAATTGTTATAATTAATAATATCAAGAACTAATTAAAAATTCATTATTTAAATTAAAGAACGGACAACCCTTTTCACTTTTTTTTCACTGACAAAAAAATGAGTCCCAATATTAATGTGATATTTTTATATTTTTTATTAATTACGGTTTATTTGAACGGTCTATTTTCAAGAGTTGTAATCCTAATCGATTTTACTAACTAATCGACGACGGTTAAAATCGAATTCCTTTAAATCAAATTTTGTCTTGAGGGATAGTGAGTCATTTTTCACTTACCTATATATGAAATATATATATATATATATATATAAAGTATTGCGATCGCAAAAAAACCTCTGTCGAGATTTTTTAGTTTTTAATTCACTCCTATAAAACGAGAAATAGACAAGACACGCTCACTGAAAATAATCAGTTTAAACGTCACCCTAGACAAGTGCCCCTTCGTACTCACATATACTAAATCATTATATTTATTAACCTTCAACCCTCTTCAAGTATGATTAGACATATTTTTGGTTTTTCAAGTAATAAAGCTATCAAAGACTTTGACACTAACTTTTAGAAATTTGTTCTTCCTTCCCCAAGAGAAGAAGATAATTTTTTTTGCATTTATTAACTGAATTACTCGAACTTAGCATTCGAAAGTACACCCCAAAATAAGTGCATTGAGTTATACCAGATCGGTTTTATGAAATCCAAAAATCTTACATTGTGAAAGACAAAAGATCCTTCTTCCATAACGCCTCAACCGATCACCTATGAGAAGGCAGGGTACCGCCTACGACTCCTTCCCTATTTCTTTCTTCCGAGTAATAAATAAATAGTAAATGTTGTTTGAGAAACCCTTGACAAAACCATCACACTTATCTGTTAAAGTGGGAGTTAGATAAGAGTCGTTCACTGAAAAGAATTAAGGGCCTTCAACTCGATAGGTAAATGATACTTTGTACCTCACCCATTAAATAGTCAATAATATGACTCCCTATGTCGGAAATTTTTTCATTCACCTAAATTCAAGTAATTTTTTGTCTCTAGGTATTTATTAATAAAATTATGTAATTTTTTAAGTTGTTTTTCATTCTTAAATAAAACATTTGACCTTTGAAAATAAAATAAAACGGGATTTATTTTTATTTTATTCCAGGCTATAAATGTTGATTTAATTTTTCAATCATGGAAGTTGACCATCGGCTATCCAGACCCAAACGGATATATATAATAACCTGGCAATCGTCGTAAATAAATAAAATGATTTCTTTTTAATTATCATTTAGTTGGTGATTGATCTCTTCAAATGAGTATTGGGGAAAATAAAAAATCGACATAAAGACTGATTGGAATCGAATAAGCCCCATCGGCCAATCGATCACGTGCCGAGTTTATTCCCTACAACCCCTTATAGACAGCTCAATAAGGCGGTGCTCAAAAAGGTTCGGTGTCACCTCCTCCATTTTATCGTCGCCTGGCCACCTGACCAATAAACAATTCGCCATTTCGGTATTTTTACTTAAAACAACATATTCATTCGGCAATAGCATTTCATTTAATTTTCCCTTTACTATCTCTTTCTCTCTCTCTCTCTCTTTGTGTCTCTCAGGCTTTTTGAACCAGAGTAAATAGAGGAAATTAGAAAATATAGAGGCTTCTTCTTCTATTCAAGAGGGGAGGTAAATTTTCATCAACTCAAGATATTTGTAATCTTTTGTGACAAATAAAAACACTAATTCTCAATTGTCTTTTTATTTTATTTCTCTTTGCATCTCGGTTGTGAATTAATAACATTACACACTAGATTGATTTTATTCATGAATAAAATCATTCAATAAATTTATATTTTTAACATCTGTTTGATTATTTATCACCCAAGAGACATGACAGATGACTTGATTCAGATGAGAAGCTTTTTACACAAGTTTGTACTTTTCAACTCCTAAGATGATCTATTTTTAAGCTAAAACTGTTTTATACTCTGAACTGGATAAATTTATAATTTATTTGATTCTACCTCTTTCTTCTTTTTTAGTCATTATTCCATAAACCTGTTTGCCATATTAAGGATAGAAACAAATTGGCTTCCCTACAACCCCTTATAGACAGGTGGGGGTTGGGGTTGGCATATCTCTAGCAGAAAAAATACCAGCCTTGGCTCGGGTAACTCCTGGTCTACATTTAAGTAGAAGTTGAGTTAATTTGTTGATTTTGATTTTTTTTTTGGAAACAAAATTTTAATATGATATGTTCTATTTGATACACCTATCAAAAACAAAAAGGCCTTCGTATTTTGATAAACTTTTTAATAATCAATTTATTTATATAAGGTTAATAAATAATATATATTTTATTTAAATATATTTGTTTTTAATTTTAATTCGAGTTTTTTTTTATTTAATTCACTATACCATAATTCGTTAATTTTAATATTATATAGTTATATTTTTTAACGAATAAATTTTATTTTATTTAGATCAAATTGAAACGGACCTTAATTTTTAAATTTTTTTATTACAATATTTAAAAAAAATTTAATTTCACCGCATTTCTTTTCAAAAGGATCGAAATTTCTATTGCATTGTCGTAGAATAAAAGAGTAACCATTTGTACTTTGCAACTTTCCCAAACCTTTTAAAGTGTCCACTCTCTCTTGGTCCTGTTCTTCTAGGTTGCATGTGTCCACTGGTCATATATTATATATACGGACCTTATGTTAAGTCTTTGTGTTTTTGCAAAAGTACCTCCTTCATTCAAATAACACAATCTTCTACTCTGCTTGAAAAAATTCATAGAAAAAATATATAACGTCTTAAGAATTTTTAATAAAATAACGTTATAATAATAAAAAAAAAATTAGGTCGGTTTAAATTTGATCTAATTCTTTAAATCATAATCTTAAAGACTTGTTGCAGGCCAAGTTTTAAATTATTATACACATTTTTATGATATATATATTTTCCTATATTTTTGTTTTATAAAAAATTTTCTTATAGTTAGAGCGTAAGGAAAAAATATGGCTAAATATTAAATTATTTAAAAATTAATGAAAAGTAAACCAGGAAAGTTTAGTTAAATTTCACTTTAATAATAAGGAAATGGACAATGACTCATCCCAGCTCACTTTTTGGCGAGGAATAAAATTTAAATCAAAGGGGTAAACTTCTTTTGATATAGATAATACGAGGCCGTTTTACAATCCTATTCAAAGGTTAAGAGATTACAAATCTAACAAATAGTTGTTTATATACTAAGGTGATTTTGTATACCTTATTTATTACGAGGCAAATGAGGAAATACTGAATAATTATCATTTTTTGATGTAGTTCATTATCTGCAATGCACGAATTCCACCTCTTGATGTCTCGTGAAGAGAATTTTTTTACTGTAGCCACTCGTGCACCACGGTTTTCATCTCTTCATTACTTTAGAAATGCTTTCTACGCCACTCGTGCATTTGCTGCAGGAACACACACAAATCACCGTCCTGTGATTTCATCCTGCGATCAATTTCATCTGGTTTATAACCGCTCCACTTCTCAAAAAACGCATCACAGTGCGCTGCTCTAACGCGGTACATATTGACAATGAAGCAGCAATCTTTCAACTAACGCTCCTTCCTTCTGTGTTTCAGCAACACGCTGCCACCTGTAGGTCATTCTTTGAACCATATGAATATCTCCTGCCAACTGCCAAATCAAGTGAACATCTTTAGGAATTTTATTACACTTTTAAAGTTTTCATTTGAATTACGCTCGTAATAACATCTTATTTTTGGAATAAAGAATCTACTACAGCATTCAAAATTAACTAGAACTCAACAAAGTAAAAAAATATATTTAATGAAATTTAGTTTCTGATGAAATCTTGAGTTCAACAATAAATTTAACAATTATTTCTCATTATAGGTATATGGTATATTGAATTACATATATAGATAAGAGAAAGTAAAAATATCTTATCTCTTTATAAAAAATTAATATATATACCAATTATTTTGTTTCCCTTTATATTATGATAAAGCAAACAAATTTTGATTCTTTTTTTACTCTAATCTTCTAAATTTTTATTTGTTATTTTGCTTCAGTTAATAAATCGAATAAAAAAACTCCAATTTTATTCATGTATGAATTTATATTTGATCTTAAAAATTAAATGTGAATCATTTTATATTATTATTTATTTATACATTTATCGCTTCCGAAAGAGGAATATTGCCTCCACTCTTTAGAAGTTGTTAGGTCTTCATCATCTACTTAAACTCATAAGTCCAACGAGTAGGAAGACGACCACGATTTAGATGACAGTGTGTTTTACAATAAATAAAAAAAATACATAAATTTTATTTATTTAAAGAAAGGAAAGAACCAGCTAAGAATTATGGAAGGCAGCCAACAAAAATTGGCAAATTTTAAAATTAACATTTAAGTTTGCCAACCGTTTCGGCTGAGACTTCTTGTTTTCATCAGAGAACGTTATCTCAACTCAAGAAATATTTATTACCTAAGATCAGGAATTTGTTTACTAGGAATAAAATTAGTATCAGTTCAGTCTCAATATATCAAAAAAAGGCTTTCCTTTATAGCGGAGGTCGAAATCTTACTTCTTTATATAAAGAGCAGTGCCTCGCTTCCCATCCTGAGCGATAAAATTGATTTAATTTATATTGGCTACCATTATCCATATTAATATGGATGAAGTCTAAATGGCCCCAGATGTCAAAAAAGATTTTTAAAAATCATTAAAATTGAATAAATTTTGTATTAATTGTCTATATGTGCCCCATGGTCTAAGAACAACCACTTTTATACACTCACAACTGCTAAGTACTTGCTTGGATTAGCGACCACGAATTACCCGATTTAAGTTTGGTATTTCTCCTCTAGTTCCTCTTTGTTTTCTGCTCTCCGAACAATCAGAACTCTTGCAGATGGGCCCTTAGTCCTTAGGGTCTTAAAAATTTTATAGTAATTTATAGTATTCCTTTTTTGGATTGAATTGATTAATTATTTTATAGTAATATATATTTATTAATTTAAATTTAGGGTTGCTTGAGAAAGGAATTTATTAAATGTATCTTTCTTAGGTTAACACCCTGTATTCTTGTTTTGTCAATTTTATGCTTTTGGCGATTGCATGAGCCATTTGGCTCTAGAGAAGCGACTCTCAGTCAGCACGTAGGAAAGATTAGGAAAAGAGTTTAGAGAAACATGTTCTGGATTATGAAATTCTTTATAGAAGTTTATGTTATGTAGTATGCAAGGCCGGCTCAAGGATGTACGGTGCACTTCTTCAACTTAAAGTCCTAAAAGTGAAGACTAAAAAACATAAAATCATTTGTTTTTCTAGTGATTAATTAAGACACGACACCCTACAGTAAGATTAATTACAGAAATGTAACTTTTCGGGCTTTTATTTTAGCGAAGAGTTCCTAAATACGTTTTAATTCATTTTAATTTTGAAAAATTTCGATCTGGACTTGCTACTGACACAGGAAGGTTACAATTATTCGCAACGCTAGAAATAATAATTTTTTATCGCAAATGTAATTCAGCAATTGCATAGCCGATCATTCGTCGCAGGAATAACTATTTCTAAAATATTGAAATTCATGGAATCATTTATCAAGGATGAAATGTCTTTTTCCGTTTTGTCTGTCACTAACAGTTCTAATTTTGTGCATTCGCTTAACAGCTCACTTTCACTCATATTAAATGGACTGTGTTCAATTGTGTCATATGAATGTATAATTTTTTTTAGCATTTCATGAGTGAAGGGAGCTAACTGCCCGCGCTCCTCTTTGGTAGCGCCCCTAGATTGTGTCTACTGTGCTGTACCCTAGAGCCTGCCCTGGAAGTATTGTGTAAGGAGCCATTGTTAAATAGATCTCTTATGTATTTATGCAATCGTTTATGAACTATTATGTTTTAATCTTTTTATAATTAAACTCTCTTTATTGTAAATATTTACTTCAATCAATATGTTTGTTTTATTTTTTATTTATGTTTCCGGTCTACATTTATTTTTTTTAATCTTTTTTTGTCATATATACCATTTAGAATTAGTACTTATTTATTTAAATTAATTGGTATCCACTATATTTAAACAAATGAGGAGAAGGAAACCATTGACCTTTGATCATTTAGCAAAAGCTCTATCTCTGGTCTAATGGACAGATGTAATTTTATTTATGAATACAAAATAAATTTAAACAGAGGAAAGTAAAAACCTGGCAGTTATGGCCACCGCAGGGGCTATCCAAACTACCACTTCATAAAACCTTCGACCCTGGGTTGTGTCTATGACTAAACATGATATTAGAATCCCTACTTGGTACGACCCTAGAGAGCCAACCTTTACCAGAAAGATATCTTGAAAAAGAAATCATTGAATAGAAAAGCTACAATATTGTAGTATCTTAGGAGAGAAGGGAAAAAGAAATTTTAAAAACTTATCTTTCATTTAAATGTTTTTTACATATTAAAAACAACTAAGCCCTAAATCATCCCTTTAAAATTTATTTTAAATTTTAGAATTTCATATCATATTTTTCCCCCCCTCTTTGGTGGAAGACCTGCAAGTGCTAATAATTATTACGCTTGTACATAGGCAACCGCTGTCCTTTGAAGCAGAGGTAAAGCTCTTGCTCCTGCTCCAAGAGTCAGTGGTTCGCTTCTCGTCCTAAGTGATAAAATTTATTTAATTATATTGGCTATCGATTACGGATCTAAAAGGCCTCGAATGCCTATAAAGACAATAAAACCAACAGCACACAAGAGAGACGGCAAATTAATAATTAGATTGTTTGTGAGGAAATCTTGAAGTTGTTAAGTAAATTTTTAATTTATTGATTTTCTGTGGTCCCCTTCAATCAGCAGATGTATATACCTGGCCTCAAATTGATTCCCTTTAAATGACAGAAGCCACGTGGCCTTGGAGCGTAGTTATCTCCCCTCGTGGTTCTTGGGTATTAATTAATAAAATCAGGAAGGGAAAGAGATTCTCTCACAGAGAAAACAAGTATCAAATTAACACGACCGAACAAGAGAATTTAATTTATGGCCAGGTAACTAAAAATAAATATAGTAAAAGCCAGAAAAGAACGAAAATATTATTAATACAATAGAAAAAAATCTTAAAATCACTAATACCAAATAATATAAAATTTTGACTTTTGAATTAATTAATTAATATTTCTAAAAGGACATTTCACTGTGAAAATTAGAAATAAAAAAACTGGTCTGGCTAAGGGCACATCCCACAATTTTTTCTTATCTGCTTAGGCAAAAAAGTAATATGATGGCTGATTTTTTTTTGTATATATATTTTTTGCTTTACCGATAGTGTATCAACCCAACCGGTAAATAGTCGTACCATCAAATTCTTCATTCCACATTTTAGCCCAAGGGCATTATTTATAGGTTTAAAAAAAAATTAAAACGGTAATTAAATCTTATTTTTATTAATTATGAATTTAAAATAGTATGGCAACGACTAGCCCTATCTATCTATTCTATAAAATTTTTAAAATCTCAAATTGAAAGTCTTAAACTATTGTGAGGTGGAAAATTATTAATAGATCTTATAGGTTTTCTCATTTATTCTACGAACAGCCAATTTAAATTTTTAGATTTGTTTAGGAATAAATCACAAAAAACCTAAAAACGTACAAGAGTAAAGTGGGCCAACATTTTTTGGCTGATAACGATTAGTACACTTCAACGATAATATAAAAAATAAAATAATAATATTAAATATGAATTTTCATCAAAATCCTCAGAGCCAAATTTGAGAAAATCGAAAAAAAGTACATCAGTAAAGTTCTACTACTATTTGGTCGATTTTATTGAAAACCTTTGAGACGAATACAATATGGGTAGCTTATTTCTTAAATATCAAATATGAGCCTCGTACGTTTTATTGTTTTGAGTTATTTTGTTATCACACAGAAACACAGCCAAACAGACCATTTTGTGAGACTCATTTTTTTAGACTTAAGGGGCCCCACATATGTATTTCCCAACATCGAATTGTTTCCGATCTCAAGATTTTCTCTATACATTATAAATGTATATTATCTACATAGGTAGGAGAAAATAAAAAGAATTATGACCAGGGTGTTCATTTCGCCCCGGTTTTCCCAGATTTGTCCCGGGGTTCTGACTTATTCCTTTGGGCCAGTTAATTTTCCTCGTTTTGTTAACCACTCATCCTCAGCACCTTATTGGCATAGTTTTTTTTTTTATTTTTAAGGCCAGAGGAGCGATTTGGCTTAATAAATAAATAATTATTTGAATGTTAGTTTTATTTTTTAATTTTTTAAAATTTTTTTATATAATAATATTTTTAATTATTTATTTGGTTAAACTTTAATTTTTCCATAAAAGAAATGATACATTCAGTGCAAACAAAAAGTGTTTTGTTTTGATAGATATTAGATAGATATTCCAAAGCGACAAAAATTTATTTAAATTATATTGGATACCAAATAATTTAAATAAAGATAGACGAAGTCTAAATGGCCTCAGATGTCGAAAGACTTAAAAAATACATATATGCATACAAAAAAATTATTTTTTGCTTTAATATATATTTTATGAAATATTTAAAAAAATTTAAAAATAAAACTAACATGTTTTATGATTTTTATTTCATACTGAAATATATAGTTTTTTTTTTTTTTTTTTTTTTGGTCAAGTGTTGAGTGTCAGTTAGGCCGTATGTAAATATGGACACTCTAGATATAACAAAAAACATAAAAAAATAATTAGAATTATTAAATTTTATATTAAACTATTTATCACTATAACATGTATTAATATTTTTTTGAGCTTTTGATGGAGCTGTCCAGAGGTCCGGGGCAAAACCCCCTGGCCTATTATTTTGGCCCAATGCTCTTGTTATAAATGTTATTTATTTTTTTGATTGATAATTTCTGAAATTAACTATTTTTATTATTTTCTATATGGAAATTTTCTTTATTCTAAAATTTATATTTAAATTTAATCACTATTTAATAAGAAAGAACTTGTACTAAATACAGGAAGTAATAAAATAATTTTATTACTTCTTTTTCTCAGAGAGATAATTTTTATTCGAAAAAATAACAAACGCTTTAAACTTTCTTCCATATTAATTAAACTCTCAAATATAACTGAGAATAATATAATATTCCTCTAAGGTTGGATATACCACTTTATTAATTTTTTTTAATAGAAATTCATTTCGTAAACAATTTTTTTTTTATTCTCTAAAATTGAATAGTACAAATTTCTTTTCTTTTCTACGCCTCTTATTAAATTTATACCAGATTTAGATTCATCTTCAGTAACACATCCCCACATAACAAAAAAACTAAATTAGATCAAAGCATTTTAATATTCTGATTGACTATATTCAAAAAATATTAAATTTTTTATAAACATTTTTTTTGAGCAGAAAAATTTATTTATTATTCACTTAGAAACTCCCCTCCGGGGTCAATAGATGTAAGGGGTCAATAAATAAAATCCGCACTGTTTGATTTATACTTAAATACTTATTATGATTAATTGCCTCCTCAACGATCAATTTGGGTTTTATCAGTATTTTATGAAATAAATGACTTTTGGAACGTTTGGTTTGCTTTATTTAAATTTACATTATTCAATTATTATATTGTTGTATTATTATTATAATTATTCAAACAAATAAAAAATCTAGTATGACTAAGATACATCAAACAACTTTTTATTACATCCTTAGGCAAGTGAAAGTAATGAGATGTGCTGTACACTAGATTTTTGTGTCGATATATTTTTTATTTGTGAAAGATTATCTGCACCCTATAAGTAAATAGTGGAGGCACCAATTTTTTCATTCGACATTTAGCCTGAGAACAATAATAAAAAAATTCAAAATGTCAATTTTTATTTATTATTAATCATAGGATTTAAAAATATTTATATATTGTTACCATGGTAACGATCTCTCTCTTTTTTTTTATGCAATTCTTAAAATCTTAAATTTTTGTATGTTTTGTTATTATAAAAATATTTTTATAAATTTCCTAAAAGATAAAGTTCATTCCTCGAATATGGGGATATCCCTAAGGAGGGGGGGATAATATCCCATCTTCCATTCCCACATTTCTATCGACTCAAATCATAATGTTAAATAATTATGATTAAATTAGTTGGAGTGGAGGCCAATCACCACTTAGTCATTATCTACCTTTATCTCTATATAAAATTTTGTTATGTGACTGTTCTTCCTTTTTAATTTTCTCAATCATATCATCAAAAATATTATACTATTATTTCAAACTATCAATTCATTATGTCTTCTCAAATTTATTACAATTTAGTACAAAACCCACTACCATCTTTAAAAAATTTTCATCTTTTTTATTTATTACTATATACTAACTCAACTAAGCAACTCTCCGACGCCTCTACACTTCTATTAAAATTTAATTTCAAATAATAATAACTTTTGATTAATTATATACATATTTCGGATTACTTTCTTTATTTTTTAAATTTTTTTTCGAGATTTAGATTCTAACAGACTGACAGCATCTTTTTTATATAATTATTATTATTGATAAAATCTTCATAAATGAGGTTGTTTGTTTTTCTTCTCCCCTCGGCTTAACCGATCTTCATACGATTTACTTAATTTAATCTCTAGAGAGGGCCTATTTATTAAGGATTTTTGCTTTCTTTACCTATCTTAAATATAAGATTTCAGCCTCGTATGTTTTTTCTTTTTGAGAAATCTTGTTCACACACACACACACACACATACAGAGAGAGAGAGAGAGAATGATAATTCAATAAAATCGGTAGAGCGGAAAAAAACTAAAAAAAAACAAAAAAATCGAAATCAGTAAAGAGGGGCTCAGACAATGGGGCGGATAAGCGAATTTTGAGAAAATCGAAAAAAACTACAAAAAAGTACATCAGTAAAGCACTAGTACTCTATAGCCGATTTATTGAAACGGTTATAGGTACATGCGACGAGGGTACCAAGCTTAAATATAAAATTTCAGCCTAGTAGGTTTTTTCTTTTTTGAGAAGCGATACACATTCACATAGAGAGACCATTTTGCGAGACCTATTTTTTTTTTAGACACATTGGACCTCAAAACGTGTAATTCCGTTGAAATCTCGACATTGATTTTTTGCGATCACGATACTTTCTTGCTATATATTTCATATATAGGTAAGCTTTGCTACTTAAACTAGTCTAAAGAAATCCATTAAATCGTAATTAAATTGGCATTAAACGGCTACCTATGGGACCGTCGCAAAATTTCTTGTGTGACAGCATATCACTCAGCTTTCCTTACTTTAGATAAGAGAAAGTTGTCTGATGTGTTTTTAGTCACACCAAATTTTATTTCTTTTTCCTTTCTTCCTACAAAATTGCTTTATAAATTAAGATTTTTCTTAGAAGTCTTAGACCAAGTATTGTTATCTGGACTTGGCGGTTTTAGGACTAGAAAAACCCCACCTTTAATGGAAGCCTCTCTCACATTTTGTACTGTTAATTTTATAAAAATTTTCTTTTATTGATGATTTTATTTGTCCCTCAATATCATATATCAGTTCTTTTATGTCTGACTTTTTTTAAAATTTTACTCATTCAGGGGCTCGCACCACGACCACGACCTCTCCGAGCTAACTCTGGCACTTCTACTGCTAGCCTTTCCACTCCCGGTTAATTAAAGGTCCAGCTGTTTGATTGTATTTATTATGCCGAACAATTTTTTTTAAATTTAAATAAGATGACGGGTGTGGTCTATGCGGTCGGTGCCTCCTTAGTTTAGTGTGCATCAGGCCTTTTTCGGACCTCGCTTCTTGTAAACAATAAAGATATTTTTCCAAAATCTAAATGGAGCAAGCGTTTGTCTCTTAGGTAGCAGCAACGTATTATTCTCTCGATGAGATGTACAAAAAACTTGCAATGTAGCCTCACCGTTTACTGCGAAAATCACGTGGATCGGTCAAATACCTCAGAAGGTATTTAATTATGAGATCACGGACAGCTTCGATGGCCCTCTGCTTTATTCAAAGAAATCCAGTTCTCTCATTTTTTTTTCATTTTATAAATAAATCTAAATAAAAAATACTACTACTACTACTGCTAAATACATCAGAGGAGTTATATGAACTCATATCTTATTTAATCATCTAAGATAATATAACTTATTAGTTAAATAATATTCTCACAAATTGGATTTGTTTTTTAACTCGTTTCTTCATTTTTTTTTTATAAAACTTTAGTCCACACTAGGGTTGCAATATATTCCGAACCAAAATACGGGATGCTTATCAAGGTCTCTCTTCCCCCTTCCCTCTTCCTTCCACTGACCCCTCACATCCCATTTACACTTTCCAGAGAAATAATAAATACTCTCAAATAGGCACCATAAAAGTATTTATTTCATAAAGTTTACGCTTTACTAATCGTGTGATAAATGGTAGGCAAAAACCTGTCACCCCTTTAAATTTGACATTTTAAACACATTTTGACTAGTATTTCTTAATTTATTTATTTAAATAGGTCTATTAGAATTTAATCATTCTCACTACCATCATAATACAAATAGCGTCTTTTCTGCACACGGAGACCAAATCTTTGATTACAGACCCAGAAATTACGGGACGTTTACCAATCCTGGTCTAGACCAGATCCAAGTTCCAGGGATGAATATTTATTATAATTGATTTTTATAATAATCCATCTATTTGGCAAAATTTTTCAAGGCCATGCCTCAGGACATAGAACCCGACTATATATTTATTTCTGATTTTCACCCAAAAAGAGTGCCTCACTCACCTCACCTCTAATAAGAATGCCTTTAATATATACCTTCTCTTACCTAGATATGAAATATATAGCGAGAAAAAATTGCGATCGCAAAAGAAATCAAAGTCGAGATTTCAACGGAAATACACGTTTTAAGGTCCACTGTGTCTAAAAAATAGGTCACGCAAAATGGTCTCTCTATGTGTATGTGTATGCTGAACAAGATTTCTCAAAAAAGAAAAAACCAACGAGGCTGAAATTTTATATTTAAGCTTGGTACTCTCGTCGCATGCACCTATAACCTTTTCAATAAATCGGTCAAAGAGTACTAGCGCTTTAGTGATGGACTTTTTTGTAGCTTTTTTCGATTTTCTGAAAATTTGCTTAGGGCCCTTTTTATTGTTTACTGATTTAAGTTTTCCAGTTTTTTTCCGCTTTAACGATTTTGATTAAAATTCAAATATCAATTAATTATTAGATAATCTTGGAAATATATTAACCATTATCTGCCCCAAAATTGTCTGGGGCCTACTTTACAGATGTAGTCTTTTGTCGTTGGGGTAAATGGCGGGAGTAACTTAGAACTTCTTTTATATATCATCAACAAATGAGATTTAATATTTATAACAATATAAATATGTATTATATTTTTTTTTTTAAGAACATACGGATTAGTTGAGAAAGTACAAATATAAAATTAAAAAGAGATTCTTTAGATAGGAAATAAAAAGAAAGAGCATTTTCGATATATTAGGACGTTTCGGATGCCATCTCCAGATTATATTTAGAGTTAGATGTAAAGCAAGATAATAAATATAAAACTCAAATGTTATTGCGGAAAATTATTTTTAAACGCTTTAATTTAACTTGTTTTGTTTGTCTCTTTGGGCAAGATCTTCTAATCAACTTTTAAAATATTTCCTAATGAACTAGAGATCTGAAATTTTACATTTAGGCTTATTTCGAATGAAAATACTCTGTACTAACCTTAGAAACTCTATCTCATTGCTTATTGACATAAAATATAAATATAAAAAAAACTCTTATATTTAAAAATTGGAAAATAATTTTTTCATAAATTGCTGGATATATTTGGCTAATTAAGATAAATTTCATTAAGCGCCCCACTCTTTTATTTTAATTACCCAATTTTATGAAAATTATTATATATTTGCCACTATTTAGTGCATTTTTAAAGATTAAAGTTTTTTACTTTTTCTTACCTAAATATGAAATATAGCGATCCCAAAAAAAAAAATCTCGAGATTGCAATGGAAATACACGTTTTGAGGTCTCCTGAGTCTAACAGGCCTTGCCTCTCTCTCTCTCTCTCTCTCTCTCTCTCTCTGTGTGTGTGTGTGTGTGAACAAGATTTGTCAAAAATCGAAAATTCGTACAGGACTGAAATTATATTTTTAATTTAGGTATCCTCGTCGCATATACCTACAAGTTTTTCAATAACATCTGCAAAAGAGTACGAGTACTTTTCTGTTATACTTTTTTAGTTTTAGTTTTTTCATTTTCTCAAAATTCACTTTAATGATTTTGATTAAAATTGATTTATCACTTACTTAATTAGATGATCTTTGAATTGTATTAACCCTTATCCGCCCCAAAATCATCTGGGACTTACTTTATTGATGTGGTCTTTTGCCGTTGTTCGGGTAAACGGCAAACGGAGGGAGCAACCGCTCTTCTTTTAAGAGATGAATTAGAGAGGAGACCCGACGCAAAAAATCTGGTGTAACTACTCATCACTCAGGAAGACCTTATGTAAGAGAAAGTTGTTTGATGTGTACTTAGTCACACTTTGTATATTTTTCATTTTTTCTCTAAAATTTGGAAGATCATAGAACCAGACCACCTTGAGGTAAAAGAACTGTACATCAAAGGCGTTCCGTGCCGTAGGACAGTAGTCACAATTAGTTTTTATTAATTAAATAATTTTTTTCTTTCACTAATGAAATTGTATTTTATACATTTATTACCTACCTATGATATTTTTTAATAATCAAAAAAGCCACTTTAGGCGCTTGAATACATTAGTAAAAATAGTTTAATTTGGGCTAATAGACAAAATTTTGGGAAACATTAAGACTTTCAAGTTCTTAGAAATATAAAAATATACAACCCGATTCTCAGACCGTTCATATGGACAAGTTACGTCCATTTACCTGAAATTAAAAAAAAATTTGTATTTAATCTTGATTATCCTGACGGGGTTGATCCTGGGAGTTGACCGAGGACCTTCAGCAATTCGGGGAATAGGCGGGCTGACCATTAATTACCAGACCACCAACATTTTTTGCTCAAGCGATTTGGAAGCTACCCTTTTAATTATCACAAAATTCATGAGAATTTTATAAAGTCCCATTAGTCCCGAAGTAGGAGGCTTTTGCCCTGCGAAATATCTGTGTACAAGTTGATACTAATTTTTGAATCATATCCATAGAGAATATTTTTACGTTTTTAATTTTAAACTATTAATCGTCAGATTTATAATATACATCTAATTTTTTTTTCAAATATTTATTGGATTTTATATTCACAAAGCTTACTTACTTATGAAAAATTATATTTCAAAAGATGAAAGGAATTTTTTAATTTTATTTAAATGGGTTTTATCATAATTAGTAATTATGTTTAATCTGTTTTCAAAATATCAGATGAAAAGGGAAATTAGTAAAATAAAAATATTTATTTCCTATATTTTATTTATTGTAAATATAATTTCTTTTATATTTTTACGGATGAATAAAAAATCTGCTGTGAACAGAGAACATCACATAACATTCTCATACTTGCAAAGTAAACAATATAAAGTGATGTCACACCTAATTTTTTGTGTCTCCCTATTACTTTTTTATGATATTGTATCTATATCCGAGAATTTAAATGGTACCAACAATTTTTTCATTCCACATTTAGCTGGAAGGTATTTATAAATAAAACAAATTGACATATCTTGTTTAATACCAATCATAGTATTTAAAAATATTTATATTTTGATGTCATGAGAACCACTGGTCCCATCTTTTCTATGGAATTATTAAAATTCTAAATTGAGGGCCCCACACTATTTTGAGGATGAAACTGATTAATACATCTTCAATTTTATCTAATTTATTATATGTACAGTAAATAATATAATCAAAATCCTTGGAGTGGAGAATAAAATCACAAAAAACCTACAATATTAAAGTGGGTCGCAAACAATTTTAGAAGGGTTAAGGGCTAATACATATCAAAGATCATCTAAAAAATAATTGATATATGAATTTATATTTATATCGGATTTAATAAAAAAAATTAAAAAAGTACCTCAGTAAAGTAGTACTTTCTCTCACTTAAATATGAAATATATTAAGAAAGCATTGCGACCAAAAAAAAAAAATTATATTTTCTACTTGAAGGCTCACAGACCATTTTGCGAGAAGCATTTTTATAGTCTATAAAACTAAGTGGACTTCAAAACGTATATTTCCGTTGAGATCTCGACATCGAATTTTTTTGCGACCGCAATACTCCTTTATATACTATATATGTATTTTATATATAATGTATACCCGGTAAGTAAGAGAAAGTATTAAAATGGAAGACTGAATTTGAAGAATGACAAGAACGCTTCGGATTATTAGAGAAGTGAAGATAGACAGGGAAAATTCATGGGCATTCATTAAGGAAAAAACCCCGATACGAGATTTTTTAGGCCTTTTGCTCATATTTCTTCCTTTAACTATCAAGCCTATTCGTTTTAGCACCGGTGAGTGACACGTTTTTAAACCATTGCAAGTGGCATCTTTTTATGAATCGGCATGAATGAATCTAATAACAACACTTTGGTTTATCTACCTTTAATTACCTGGTCGAATGATTTCGTTACACTCACCTTTTCATCCCGGTACTCTTAAATTCACGTCAAAATGATTGGACAACTTCTAATACTTAACAATATTCAGGAAGGTTAAATATTTGGAAATGAAGTGAAAGACCGACCTAGAAAAAGATACCTAACTGATCTTTTTAACGCTTTGAAATGCCACAATAATGTAGGAATACAAAGAAAAAACAGTACAAAAGAGAAGTTCCCGGTTAAAGAGAGCAAGACAGAGCGCTTGGCAGTTGTTAATTAATAAAAATTTTTTAGTCTATTTTATAAGATAAAATTTTTTTATTAAACAAGATTATTCAATATAAATATTCATGGTTTCAATATACAAATATAGAGATATGTTAAAAGCTAAAAGAAATCATATCAATAATATCAGAGATATGAATCAAAATCAAATCAACTTAACCAAATGAGCTTTCATTTATATATGGAATTTTATTCAATTAAATAAAAATAATGATAATAATTTACTTGTTAATATTCAATAAATTGGCATATCTATAAATTATAATCTAGATCAAATAATAAAAATTAATCTAACTCTGTGGGGTGACTTGTATTATCTTGATTTAGGTCTTTTGAGTTTATTTAAACAAAACGAACAACTGATTTACATTTTAGTGTCAAAACTTTAAGCTTAAAATTAGGGAGACCAAATAAAATTCGGAGAAAATTTAGATGCATATTTTACGTAGATCTATGCCTTGTCAGCTCGAGAAATAAACAAAGCATAGAAAAAGATATAGTAATATGGTCCTAGTGGGCTACTGCGGACCGGGTTGAAAGTTCCGGGTTCGATTCCCGGTTGAGACAAATTTTAGATTCTAATTAGTTATATGTTTGGAAACATTGTTTCACAGACCCTAATGTGATATATAATTTATATTATTTACACTCAACAAACTTGATGCATTATTTAGGAAGTAATTTCTTCTGTTCCCAGTTGTTAAAGTTCTCCTTACAGCTCGTCAGGCCTAGCGACGGTTAGGCTTGATTCTCCACTAGATCACTTTATACATGTTATACCGACTCCAAGAAGAAAAAGGATATAATGATATAATTCTAATTAAATATTTTGGCTTAAAGCTCTAGAAATATTATCGTTAAATAGGATTAACCAGGTTTATTCGTTTTAGAATATGAAATTGATTAGAAACAACTTAAAAAATATTCAATTTTTTTAATTTTATAAATTTCACTATAATAAAATACCCGCAGGCGAAAAAAAAGCCACCGCTGGTAGATTGTAAAATATAATATTTAGGTTAAGCTAATATTTGAAAATGGAATTTTTTTAAATAGGTTGCTTTAAAATTAATTAAGTATATTAAAGAATAATATATATTACATAAATCTAGTTCATTTAAAAAAATCAACAGGTAAACAAATATTTTTTACGAGCTAACTTTTTTTGTCTAAATTTCTTTATAAACAAAAAAAAAAAAAAAAGATTAAAACAAAGAATAAAATATATAATTATTTTAAAATACTATAAAATTAATATATTATATTTAATCCCATGCATATTGTTTTTTCAAATTTTTAATTATACTTATGTCCATTTATTAAATGCATGGAGATAGGGAAAGAGGTGGAATGCTGATCTACTCTTAGAGTTTATTTAATATAACTTTAGTACTATTCAACTAGGTAAGAGGCAGGGCGGAAGATTGCAGCTTTGCCATTATTGAGTGTCGCTAACGGGCAGTGTTCAGTAATAATGTTTTTATGAAAATCTGGCAACCTAAGTGGTCATAATAGCAAAGGATTTGCTCAGAGCGCCCCGTGAATGGTTGGCTGCCATCCCCCCCCTCACTTCACGCCTATACTTGCTCAATACTCAAGTTTCATTAAAGAGAGTATAGGGAGATCGTAATCTAAGTAGAGTTAATCTCTTCTCATGATATGATTATTTTTACTTAATAAGAGAGTATTTTTTCAAAATTCAACTAGCACTAGACCTCGATAAACTATCCTGTTTACTAGCCTGAAATGTCAATACTAATAATTATTTACAAGTATTATTTTAACTATTATCATTTTTATATTGTTAAAAATTCAAAAAAATTTCATTATTATTAAATGAATAATATAAAGAAATATAACATAAAAGTCATTCAGGGATAAAAAAAAAGTAATTTGGTGTTTGTATAAAAGAAGACTATAAAAATGTTTTATCGATATTTTGGGGTAATAAATTATTAATATATTTCATAAATATATGAAATATTTTAGAAATTAAATCAAATATTTATTAAAAAAAAACAAAAAACGAAAAACAAACAAAGCGAAATTAACTATAAAATATAATACTATTTTAAATGATAAATAAAATTTTTATTTAAAGATAAAATCGAATTTTATTTTTTCCCTTTCTTGTTTATTTAGAAGCAAATTGGTGTTTGAAGTAAGTCAAGTACAAGACAGCAATGAAACAAAGCCTTTGGATGCCAAAGCCGAAGACGTTTCAGGCAAAATTTATTCATCCCTAACCACTAGCCACTCTAGAAATATACATACAATATTTATCATAAGAGTAATGAGAATAATTACACTTATAAAGTTAAAGATCTTACTATAAGCTCTGCTTATGCCCCAACTTTGTCAGAGAGAATCCTGTATGGTACTCAACATGTATCTACAAATGTATAATTTTTATTGTAATGTTATTGTATTGTCTTGTGCCAACATGAGAGTCTATTTGAAGAATGTTTATTGTTTTTTGTCCGACAAATATATTTGTTTAAATTAATATAAAAATACATTAATATTTTTTAAATCTTTTTGGGATTTATTTTTATCTTTATTTTTATATACTATATAACAATATTTAATGTAAATAAATTCTCAAGTAAGCCCTGGATCCCTCCACAATAGAACGCTTAGACAACTTTACGAGGAGAGACAGTTGCTGTGACACCTCATTCTATGGAAGGGACGTAAAGAAGGATTCCCTCTCTATACGCCTATGCTGAGAGGGTCCTTTCTCAAACTAGGATATCATAGATTAGGTTGGAGGAAATAACCAGGTAGATTTAGATATAAGATTAGTTAGCTAGCTAGAAATGTTTATAGGAGAAGTTGGAGTTAGGAAATTAAGTAACTTCACTGGGTGCCAATAGATGGCTACGCCCTGTCAGCTGGGATTGAGATGTGTGTCTCCTTGGATTGAAATGTGTGTCTCCTTGCACGAAAGCACTTAATGGGAAATAAACAAGAATACGGTAGGTGGGTCTATACAGTCCAAATGAAATAAATGAAATGAAATGAAATAAATATCAAAGAAATAGATTTTTTTTTCTCTCTTTATACATATTTCATACATCATATATATTTAATTAAAATCGTTAGAGCGAATTTTGAGAGAATCGGAAAAAAAAAACTAAAAAGCTACATTTGGCTGTTTTTATTCAAATACCTTTCGACTTGGGTACCTGGCTTAAATATAAAATTTTCGTTTTTGAGAAATGTTATTCAATCAAACAGACAGACAGACCATATTTTGAGACAATTTTTTTTAGAATCAGGGGACTTCAAAACCTGTATTTCCGTTGAAATCTCTATATATATTTTTTTTCGATCGCAATACTTTTTCTATATACTATATATTATATATATATATAGATAAGAGTAAGTAAAAAATTTCAGGGAGAGAAAAAATTCAGATAAGAGTCTGTTAATAGAGAAATGCTTCATAAAACTTTATAAAGGAGAAGCAATCAATTTTCACAGAGACTGCGAAGACCTAAGCGGTTCATAGGACATAGATTGGGACATTTAATAGATGTAATAGATGTAATCGGAATATCTATTTTTTATTCCTATTTTTCGACCAAATGAAAATCTTTTTCATATTATCTATATATGTATAATTAAAAATAAAAATAAAAACTATTGTTTTGATAATAATGAAATTAAAATAAGTTTGAAGAAATTTTATAAAAATATAGCTCAACCGGATTTAAAAAATGTTACTGTATTTTACTTCCTCTTACCTATATATATGAAATATATGGTGAGAAAGTATTGCAATAGCAAAAAAAATCGATGTCGAAATTTCAATGGAAATACTCTTTTTCAGTCTGAGTCTAAAAAAATGGTTTGTCTGTCTGTGTTTGAACAAGATATCTCAAAAACGAACAAACCTTTGAAGCTGAAACTATATTTTAGTTAGGTACCCTTGTCGCTTGCACCTCGAAGCTTTTAAATAAAATCAGCCTAAGGGTGCTAGTACTTTACTGATGTATTTCTTTATTTCTAAGTTCAGTCCGCATTCCATCAGGCGTTTAGATCCCATTATAAGCAAAACGAGGAGAGGCTGAGGAGCTTTTGTTGGGAGAAGGAGACCTTCGTGCTGAAGAGATGTCTTCTAGAGAGCTCACAATCCATTTCGTACTACATAAACTCGGGAGATGTTTGTTCGAATGGCGAAATGGATTTTCCGGGACATCCACATGAAGATAGTGAAGTGTATATAGGATGCAATCGAGGATTTTAGAATTGAACCCTTAGAGCTTGAAATTAAAACAGTTTATTTAACATATAATTTTATTTTAGATATTTTTTAGTAAACGAAAAAAAATAGTTTATTATTTTTAGAAAAGACTCGAAATACTATTTCATCATTATTTTTTCAAGAGAAAAGGAGAAGAAAAAACTCTGAAATCAGAAGTTTGGGGAGGAGGAGGGGGGAGGGGGAGCTGATTGACTTTCTTTTTTGGAATAAAGAGTTTTTATCCTTTCTCAGAGCAAGGGAAATATTGAAATATTATAAAAAGGTTTGTTTAAGGTATATACATTTTTTTTTAACTAATGAAGCCAATTATTAATTTCTCTTTTTTTAATGAGTGTTTACAGTCTAAAATTAATAAAGAAAAAAAATTTTGAATATAATTTATAAATTATAAAGGAATTTTTTATTCATTTTCATTATTTATTTACTTTATATCTAATATGGACGGACCTCAAGTAAAACTCATTTCTCTGACCCTTGCTTGCCTTTCCCTATATTTAAAATTTAAATTTGTTCAAATTTTGTCATTAATTTTTTTTCGAAACTTTTTTAATTAAAAACTCTTATCTAGAATATTTTTAAACTGAACTTTTTGAAATTTGTTTACTCTTTAAAACCCTCAAAATACTTTTCAATAAATCGAAAAGTAGAAATTTAATTCAAATTGATTAAAAACTTGTGAAAATTGTTTTTATTTTTATTTCTTTATAAATTTTTTAACACAGTTAAATTTGAAGAGAACACGCCAAAATAAAAAAAAATTATCTTTGAAATTTTTTCAAATAATCAAAATTAGCTCTAAATTTGGAAAAAATCCTGTATCAAAAAAAAATTCATGTGTTTGCCACCTTCTAATTTTTTATTTTTAATCTCATTTCTGAAATCTTACAATCTTATATTACAAGATAATTATTTATTATTGATTAAGTACACTCTCCATAAACAGGGGAAGATTTTTATTTTTTTATTAAGTTTTGATTAAAATAATTTTGTTTCATTTAATATATTAATAGATTTTTGACTGCTAATTATCATTTTTTACTAGAACAACCGATTTTTATTAGTAATAATTAAACTCCATTATTTTTACTTTTACCTATATATGTAATATCGACTAATAGGGCTTTGTTTGAAATAATTGGTGATTTTGAAACAACGCTCTATAAACTGTAAAGTACCAGTCAACATATCGTTTGAGATAAAAACATTTGCGTGACGAGTTTGTGTTTGATTGGACATAATACGCGCTCCCTGGACTCGAACCAGGATTTTCCGCTTTCACGGCGGACATTTTACTTTTATAACAGGAGGCACCGCCTACAAACACATCTCGTATGTGTCTGTGTGTTTGTCTGTCGAAAAAATATTCAAGGCTGAAAATTTATATTTAAGCTAGGAATTCTCATCGCTTGCACCTCAAAACTTTTAAATAAAATCTACCGACGGATACTAGTACTTTATCGGTGTACTTTTTTAGTTTTTTTCGGTTTTCTCAAACTTCACTCTAACGATTTTGATTAAAATTCATGAAATAGTTATGTATTGATGATGATCTTTGAAATGAATTAACCCTTAACCCTTATTCGCCCCAAACTTGTTTGGGGCCAATTTTATTACATTTTTTTTTGTTTTTAATATATTTGTTGTAAAAGGAGGCGATTTCTTAATTTTTTTCTACAATGAAGAGATAATTACATTTAATTAGATTTAAGCTGAATATTAATAAAATGGTAAAAAAATTCTGTGTTGACTAGAGATCACTTTCTTTGAGCAAAACGCGCATTTCTCTTGGCAGAGTTACAAAGCAGGACACGCTTTTGGAAATCCAATTTGGCATCAAACACCCTGTGGTGGTCTTTCTATGACGGTCGATCAAGGACAAAAAAAATCCTGTGATGAAATTTTATAGGCTATTGTTAGAGTGAATATATATTAAAGTAATCGGGGCCAGCACGACTCAAACAATTCCTAGAAAAAACCTCCCAAAAAACTATTATCGCTGCATCTTCGGAATCTTAGAGATCTTAACCTCACTCTAAAACATTGTCAGCAAAAAGATCCCCCACCAAGAGTCTACAAGCACCCTTGTGTAAGGGTGCAAGAAAAAGTGATTGCAATTAAAAAAATTGGATTAAAATTATTTATTTTTATAACGAGTGAGAAAATTCATTAATAAATTTTTAGGGGTGCAAAATATATATAAGATTGGGGGGAAACTTTTCCTTTTGAAAATTTTTCTTGCCTTTTTTTGGCGTTGTTCTGCTAAAATTGTATTCTTTCGACATTTTTGATGTAGTAATTATTTTTTTTCCTTTTTTGGAGGGTTCGTCTACAGAGGCCCCAATAGTAACATCCCTCAAAACATTTTCACTGAAATTTTTTTAACAAGCTCTACTTTCCTTATTCCATTTTTAATTAAGGGAAAGTAAAAAAAAAGCTCTGTTAGAACCCTTCTGATTAAGTAAATAATAAATTTCAAACACATTCACGTCGTTTAATATATGTTTTATAACTCTGCAATAAGTTTGTTAGAATTTATTTGAAAAAAAAATTTCCTAATTGTTCTTTTACTCATATTAATAAAAATCTTAATATTAGATAAAAATAACTAATTAAAATAATTCTAAAATTTCCAATGCCTAATTATGTCTTTTAATGAGTTTATTTGAAATTAGTATATTTTGTTTTTGTTATTTTCCTTTTAAAATTGCATGACTTAAAATGAAGTTTTGCTTGCTCGTTAATTAAGCAGAGTTTGCCTTAGTATTAAGGTAAGTTTAAGTCAGGCGGGCTTTATTTTATTGTCAAAATTTATTTAATTAAGGTTAATATTGACAGTTCTTAATTTTCTAAATGTCAATTAAGAATGGGAATAAAAATTCTTCTTAAAAAATCATAAATTTTTTTTTTTTTTCAAAGATATATTATTTATAAATATATTTATTTATCTTAATAAAAATATAAATGGTTATTATATTTTTCATTTGAAAATATATTAAGTATATTATAATGTATATATATAATTTTTTACAATAATTTTTCAGAAGCTAGTAAAGCAATTAGATGTATTATTTAGTATAAAATTAAATACTTTTTTTTAATTGTTTGATAAAAAGGTAGCAATATTATTATTAATAATCCTTTAATTTAACAAGAAATTCAGTACTTTTATTGCCGTGAACAACTCCTCGAGCTTTTTGACATAAGCTTGACCTTTTCCCAGAATAGAGGTTAAGAATTACTCTGCACATAAACAAAGCAATAAAATAAAAATTGTGTCTGGATTGGTGGTTAGTCCAAACAATTAAACACGAATTTTATTTGTAGTTCCTAAAATTTATATCAGAAAAATAATTATAATAATAAATTCTAAATACCATATTACATTTTATTCTATATATTTCTTACAAATCAAATTTTTGCCTTAAACTCATAAATCGAAAAAAAAAAAAAATGATGTACACACTAAAGCTAAGGTTCCAAGTCTCTCCCATCAACTCAAATCATCTACTGGCTTTAATAATGAGATACAGTGGGTTCGATTCCCGCGAGTGCCTCATTTTTTCCATACATTTTCTAATTAACATTTGTAGAATGAAAATAAATATAAATTTTCAATTTATATCAAGAAAAATCTTTAGGTGTATACAGAGATTGGTTTCCTAAAACTTTGCTTTCTTACCCCCTTTCTCACTATTTTCTTCTTCACTCTCCTTGGCCATTGCTTTGTTGTACCGGTCACGTCTAATCCAAAATTAAAACAATATTCCAAAAGTTTATCAAAAATATTCGAATGCTTCTTAATAAATTTTAATAATTGTTAATTAAAGTTTTTTCCTCTAATTATATAAAAATCCTTGACACTAATTTAAGAGTATTTTTTACCTTTTAATTTAATTCCAGTTCAATCAATTAGAATAATCAAATTTTTTATTATCATATGAATAATAAATTGAATTATTTGCTTGATTAAGATATTTAACATTTTTATTTATTCATATTATATGTATAATATAAAATATATTTGAATATATTATTTGATAATTTCTCGTATATTTTATTTGTGAATTGTTTTTTTTATTTCTATGTTCTGAAGGAATATTATTATAATAGGGTCAGAAAATCATTTTTGAAATATGAAAAAATACTTTTCACCTCAAAAAAAAACAACAAACTGAAAATGGAAGGGAATGAGAATTAGAAAAACGTGCAATGTTCACAAAATTTTTTTACCCGATCCGCATGTTTCACTTTTTGGAAGTTAAAATAGTCTTTTTGACATTTATTTCCAGCGTTTAACGCCGCATTAACTAAAATACGTAGCCGCAGAATTTCAGTAATTTTTTCTAAATAGACGATGTCCGACAATCAGATGAAAAAAATGCAGTGAATGTTCAATTTGTTTCTATTTATTTCCTACTATTTAGTGTTAAAAACGGTGATGGTCTCTCTTTCTTAAAATTGCTCACCCAATTCCTAGAGCTATTAATTTTATTTGAAACAACTTCTTTGGTGATTTTAGTATATACCGACATTTCATACTAAACACTCAGACCGAGTATGCTGATGCAATCACGAGTTATCCGAGCTAAGGCTAGTATTTCTTCTTCATCTTCCTTTAAGCCAGCCTTCTTCTTTTGTTTTTGCCACGGACTCGCTTTTTTTCTCTATGTATCCATTTTTTACAATGCCGACACAAAATTAAGGAATAAGGCAAAGAGAGAGGAAGCCTGACATTTCATACTTTGTCTAAGAAAATAAATTGGACAAACTTGTTCTTGTGTTACGTCTTAATAAATAATTAAATGAAAACAACAAAATCTGGAGTCACATCACACAACTTTCACTTACCTAAGGTAAGGAAAGCTGAGTGATATGCTGTCACATCAGATTTTTTGCGTCACTCCCTCTAGGTACTCCCCTGAATGGTTTCAGCGGCTCCACCCCCCAGGTCCCCCAATGCCCACTTTGAGAAACTATGTTTTAAAGTAACTCTGGAAAAATTAATTGAAAAATCCGTTAGTGAGTTGATCATTTGGATAGCCTACCTTCCAGCAAACAAAATCTAATTTATTTACAAATAAAAAAGAGCAGTCAAACCGCGAAAAATACTATTTAGAAAAAACCTGGTATGACTAAACGCACATAACACCACTTTTCCTCATCGAAGATAAGGAAAGTTGTTTTGTCACACCAGATTTTTTGCGCCGAGGCCCCTGTTTAAGGCCAACTTAATGCCAATTTAATCGATAGAGCAGTTTAAGAAACAGAGCGGTTACTCCCGACATTTATTCGAACAACGGCAAAAGAATACATCAGTAAAGTGGGCCCCTAAACAATTTTGCGGGTAAGGGCTAATACATCATCATCTAATAAATAGTTGATATATTAATTTTAACCAAAATCGTTAGAACGAATTTTGAGAAAAAAAAAAAAAACTAACTCAAAAAGTACATCTGTAAAATACTAGTATCTTTTGACTGATTTTATTGAATAGTTTCGAGGTGCATGCGACAAAGGTACCTAAATTAAATATAAAATATCAGCTTCGTACGTTTTTTCGTTTTTGACGAATCTTGTTCTCAAGGCAATTTTGCGAGACCTATTTTTTAAACTCAAGAACCTCAAAACATGTATTCCCGTTGATTTTCGACATCGATTCTTTTGGCGACCGCAATACTTTCTCATTATATACACTAGTATTTCATATATAGGTAGGAGAATGTAATCGAATCTAATAAGGTTTTACCGGTTATGAAATTTACTTTTTTAAATTTTATATATTGATAGCTCGTATTATTATTACGTATTACGATTCCAAAAAAACGCTCCTTCACTCCACTTAAGACCACTCACAAGCTTCCTTCCCCGCTTTTTACTTTCTCTTATTAGTCTATAGGGAAGACCATGTCTATGAATCTTTCACTGATACTCTGGAACTCTTTAGTATTCTGAAAGCGAGCGCACAATATATCTTAAGGCGTAGGGTTTGTCCAATTTATTTTGATCCGCATAATATTTACTTTGCATGCATTTTTTAATTGCTTTGGCATTCTATACAATATCTATTAATCACATATTGTCGATGACATACATATTCAGGAGCTCATATGATTGAGTTTATTTGCCGAGCTAATACTGGTATTTATCTCACCATCCTATGCTAGTCTTTCCTTCTTTTCAGATCAGGTATTATTATTCTTGCTCGTATCTTTTTCTAATACACAGTACAGAATAAAAACAAAATTTGATATGCTGTCTCATGGAGTGCATAGATTATTTGGTTTTTGGTTCCTGGAATATAGGCAAACCAAATGACCAACTTACTAATGGCTTCTTCGATTAATCTTTTAAGGCAGTGGCCTATCCAGCCTTAAATCAAGGGGGTGGGGCTCAATCCATCCATCTAGTAGAATTCTATTTCACAAGTTTTTTTTTATTGAATTAATTAAATTTTAAATAAATTTTTAAGAAATTTTTTAACAATATCGTAACTTCACCTACCTATAACTTATATAAACACATAGAAACATTAGCCCCCACTTCTTAGCCGAGAGGTTAAAACTATTAACTATATCACTATTGATAACCTTAAAAACCAAGAGATGTGAGTTCGGTTCCCAGAGAAATATGTCTGGATAACAAGTATCGTAAAGAATAAATTGGTAATGGTTTAAAAGTCTATATTACCTCAGATGCCGAGAGACTTAAAATAAAAAAAAAAAACAAAAAAAAAAAAAACAAAAACAGAAACATTAAATAAATAAAGGATGTTTCGACTATATGCATATGTAATTTTTACTTTAAATTATATTATCGTTTTACTCACAATTTATTACACACACGTGACGTATCTTCGGTGTTGCCGTAGGACTGTATTTACCCTATAATATTATATATTCGATTAGTGCGATGAAATTTTGGAACTAATTAACCTCACTAATCAAGGGATATCTGTACCATTCAGACGACCCATAAGGTTTCTCAAGCTAAATTCACCATTTCTTTTATCTTCTTTATGATATTCTTTTCTTCCTTTCTTATCCAACGCCAGGCTGTACGATGGCCCAGCTTTGTCTCCCTCTCAATCCTCAAAAAATCTCAAACTCTACATAAGAGGAGAAAAAGAATGATAATGATTATTAAAAGTTTTTCTCTTCTTTACTTATTTTATTTTACTACAGTACTAATTCCTCAAGACATTTGAAAAATAAACTATATAACATTTCTGATAACAAATAATTTTTAAATTTATTTTAAAGACTTCCTCAGCACAACTACCAAAGTGGATATTTTTTATTTATTTCGTTTTTATTATATATTAATATTGGTATTATTATACTTTTTTATTTAAACTTCTGTTTTATGGTGCAAGCGTTATTTTAATTCATTTAGTTTGCGTTTTATATCAAAATTCGTTAAAATTTTATTGATTATAATGCATGCAAGTGTGAGAAGTGTAGTTTGTAGTCTCTCATAGAAATTAATATGAGAATATGCTTGAAAGCCTTATCAGCCATAATGGCCGTTCCTCGTGAGAGGCACTCTAAGAACCCATCCTCTTGCACTAAAAGAGTGCCTTAAACCTTCTTCACCCCCGCCCCCACCTCTTCTTAAGACCCCATATCGTTTGCAAACAAAGTCGGACATAAATACATCACTCAAAAGGGTTACTTGCCACGTGCTTTCTTTAATAAATTATTAGCCTGATCTAATTTTTGGTTGATATCAGAGAAAATATCTCCTCTGGCAAGTCCTTACTTTTCCCGATTTGATAATCTTATATATATAACCTTAAAACAAGTCTTAGAACCTTTGGAAATTTAATTTAATATCTGCATTCGCTTTTAGGTATTATTAATTTTTAATGGAATATGCATCAATTTATTTGATTAGATTAAACGGTACATTTACCCTAACCCTTAAAATTTCAATTTTATGATAATGTATTCTAAAAAATCGCTGAAATGTAAATTATATTTTTAAAGAGAAAATCGCTATATCCGTCAGCCAAATATTATTAGAATAAGAATTTCCCCCCAATTTTTAGATCCTGTAGTGCATCATTTTTCTAGTGGCAACAAACAATTTCGATAGTTCTTGGAAGGGTAACAATACCCTTAAAAATGTGGTTTTCATTTTGCATCTGGTTTTAATTTAAATGTAGCTTCCATACAAACGTTTATTGTATGTCTCGAAGCCAACTATTATAAGACAAGTAATTATTTTTAATAACCAAGGGTTGCTTGATCGACCAGCAAAAAATATAGTCACAAAAAATTCTTCACTTAAAGTTGTTATTGATCGCACAACCCCCCCCCCCCTCACTTCCTACTCCTAAAACGGGAGACTCCACTTAACGGAAATCCAAGCACTATACGAAACAGTGTTAAACGAGGTCATTTTTATCTTATAATCAAATATGATCAATCAATGCTTTTGTAAATGTTATTCCTTATATTTTGTTATTTTATTTATTTATTAAATTAACTTTAATTACAGATCAAACTATTCAAGTTTAATTATATGATAATGTACGTGTTCGTTTTATTTTTAACAAGCACTTTAAATTCATATCAAATAACTCGTTTTATATATAAAATTTTTTTTCAATAAATATTTAATTTAATGAAATTATATGATAATTTATATAAATGTGAAAAATATCAATTTATTAAAAATGCCATAGAAGAGAAGGGAGAGAACAGGATGGATGGTTCTCTGAATATAAAATAGAATGATAATAGTGATTAAAAATTTTAAAAGTAGCATTTCACCAAGTCATACCGGAGTCGGCTCTTTCACTCCATTCTGGCCGTTGTTCGTTGCCGGGTCGTCGTAGTATTCGTACCGTTAGGCACCCTGGCAGCTGTACGAGTTTCTGTATCCGCACCAGACATACCACCGGTACTGCCTGTTCTCATTGCGAAAACCGCAGTCCGTTTCCGGACGTAGATGGTACGGGTGATTAGGCCTCATCAACCCCTTAGCATAGGCCCCAGACGCTCACTAGGGCTACCAGCAGGCTTGCCGAGGTTCCGGAGAGAAGGGAGGCCAAATTCCCTTTCAATCAAAGACTACCCTACCCTTTTATTATTATTATTTATTTTTTATTCTAATACATGATAAATATAATTTTTTAAATATAAAAACAAAACAATTATTTCATATTTAAATTGAATATAAAAATTCTATAAAAATCCATTTAAAGAGCCACCCTTTAGCAATGTTAAACAATCCCAAATGAAATTCATTTTTTTTTTCTAAAATATTTTAAAAAAATAATGAATAAGAATATGTATGTTTAATTTGAATACTCATGGATAAATTGACATTCATAATAATTTATACATATTGAAACGACATCCTCATACTATTGCTTATGAATAGCCATAACTAAAAGAAATGAAAAAACATCGGGTATAATTTAGAAATAATAGATTTTCTTCTATTTATGCTGATAGTCATTTTTATTCAATTAGCAAAGAATTTTTTTTTTCATCATTCACCAATGTTTTTAAAAAATTGTGTAAAAATTATTTACGAGTACTTAATTCTAGGCCCTCTAGCTAAAATATAAAATCTGAGTTATTGTTTGATATAAATAAATATGCCTGGATAACTGCTTTCGATTATATAAAATCAAAAAAAGTCAAATGGAATAAGATGCTGAAGACCAAAAAAAATTCTTAATTGAAAAGAGCTTGCTCCGAAGAGTCGACTGAACTGGCGTTCAGGGTCAGGTGACGCAATAATGAATGATAAGTTCATCAGATATTTGTAGTCAAATCGGCGCCCTGCACGCGCGGAAATGTGTTAATCGGGGTAACGACGAAATAGCTATATATATAATCTAATGTAACAATAATGTGATGTGCAATTCAACATATTTTTCTCAACTAAAATATTTCCTCATTCCTATTTGCTTACATTTCCAACCCATGACCAAATTTTCTTCGGCTTTATTGACCTGCCCATCGGTCATCACGTTTTCTTTAATTTTTTTCATTTCCTTTGCCGATTATTTTAAACTTGAAAGCATGAAAAAATTTCTAGTCCACTCCTTTATCCCTTGACCTAAGTTAATAATATATTAATATGAATTAGGATTTATAACTATAATATATATTACAACTTCCCAAAGACAACCTGAATTTGAAGGTTATTCACTTTTATGATTAAATTCGGCAATATTTATATTTAAAATAAGAAACGCCTTAATAATCTCATTTTTAGCTAAATTGGGGGAGATTATCAAAATCTCGCTTTAACGGAGAGATTTGCATACTTAACATTTAAAAATATTTCTTTATCAAGGCATCCCATTAAATACAGGATGAGAAGAAAGCATCATCTTCTTATTGTTTTATCAAATTTAAATCCTGCTATCACACTATACTCTGGTCTCACATTTTCAAGAGACTTCTCTGTTTATTTTGTACAATTTAATGACTTGTAAGCAGAGAGAGACGCAAATCAATTCTTCTCTTCTATACAATTGCTGATTTGAATGGATATAATTTCCTCCTTCTCAATTACAAATTTTCTTTAAAATGAAGAATCACAATTGAATATTCATCTAATTTAACGGAAATTCGGATTATCGATTTTATTAAAAAAAAAAAAAAAAAAAAACCATAACAACTCTAAATATAATATTATTTATTTAGTTTTTTTTTAATAAACATCTTGTCAAACCTGTATCTTAGAGAATAGAATGATCACCAATCAGGAAAAAATTCCTGATTTTCCCAATCCTGACTCCTTCAAAATATGAGCGCTGATCCTTGCATCCCTGTCATGAATTCCAATTAGCTAATTAGTTCTAAATGTAGAGTTTCCTTTCCTTTTTTTTGGATTAGGTACTGGTACTTGCATTCCTTGGTCTTCACCAGAGAGTAAGGGAATGAGTGCTCTTACATCACAGGTTAACATAAAGGCCTCCGTCATCTTCCTCTCATTTTTACTTATTCTTGTCAAATATCATGGATTGCATAAATTCGTTAGTGACTAACTAGAAATTAGGCAAAATGAGGTGGTGGCCTCAATTGCCTACCTTCTAGCAACAAACACTAACTAAATAATATTTGAGATCAAAACCCTTACCCTTTGGAGTGAAAATTTTTTTTTAATTATAAAAAACCGTTAAAAAAAAAATAAAATTTGTAAAACTAATTAGAAAAAGAGATAAATATAAATGACTTAAAATTTAATTTTCCATACCAAAAGATTACCATGGGTATGTACCGACATATTTGCTGAGCTAAGACTGGCATTTCTTTCCTCATTTTTATTCGAGTCTTCTCTCTAACCGAAGCATTTCTATCACCTTGGATGCATCTTTGTATTTATTATGAATAGGGAGAGTGCTAATAACCTTGCTGCACTCAGACGAGGATAAAAATATATAAGAATGTTAGAAAGCTCTTTTCTAAAATGGAAGGGGATTTGAATACTTATATAATGTTAAAGAAAAAAAATATTTCAAATATAAAATTTAACATATTTCAATTTCGTTTTAGATTATTTTAGATATTTCTCTTTAGAAACATTTCTATTTTATTGTTTGTTTTCATTTTAAAGTTTATATAAAAAAAAACTCTGAAAAGAAGAAGAAGAAGAAGAAGTAGAAAACCTTAAACTCCATCTCCTTTGTCTTACTTTGAATATAATATGCGACCAGAAAGAATTTAGACACCCTTCTTTCTTATTTATCTTCCTTTGGAAACAAATAGTAAAGAATCAAACCTAATTCTCCTATCTTTTAGTTTTTTTTTTTTTCGTATTTTTATTTTATTTATTTATTTATTTATTTTTGGTAAGAGATAATATACAAGTTTAGATTTTATTATCAAATGTTTGTTTCGAAGAAAAAAGATATAAAAAAAGAAAGAAAGGTGACAAAATTGTTCTTGGAATGATTATTTATATAAAAAAAAAGCTCAAGATCTCTGACCTTAAATAAAATTATACATTGTAATTTTTTAAAATAAATAATTTAAAAAATATTAAATTCTCTCTTGATACTCCTCTCCCGAAACTATTTTTTTTTCTTTTATTTGAAGGATACTTTCAATGATTTTTTGATATTGGCAATTGATAGAATGAAAAATTTGTAGCGAGTAAAAAAAAAGTAATACCCTAAAGGTTTTTACAAATGGAATATGTATCATTCTCGAAATGTTGAAAGTTTTTTATTTATTATTTTTATAAATTTGTTCTTGTTTATAAAAGACTCGCTCATATATTATACTCACACGATAGTTTGTTATGACGACAATGAGTTACCCGAGCTAAGACTGGCATTTTATACTCCTTAATGGCTTCTAGATGAATATGAAAAAAAATTAGATTTTTTTTATACAATAAAATATAAGGGCTCCAAAAAACATTAAGAAGAGAAGGGGGGAAATCTGAAATCTTGTTCACACAAACAGACGGACCATTTGCGAGACTCATTTTACTTTATCTTACCCATCTATATTTTAGATACTGAGAAAGTATTGCGATCGCAAAAAAATCGATGTCAAGATTTCAACGGAAATATACGTTTTAAGATCTAAAAAATCTGGTACGACATAATTTTCTCTTACCTAATATAAGGAAAGCTGGGTGATGTGCTATCACACCAGGTATTGTACGTTTTTTTAGTTTTTGAGAAATCTTGCACACAGACATTTTTACAAGAACCATTTTTTTAGACTCAGGGGATCTTGAAACATGTATTTCTGTTGAAATCTCGACATTGATTTTTTTGCGATTGCAATACTTTCTCACTAAAATAATTAATTCATATATAGGTAAAAGAAAGTAAAAATTAAATTCGATTAATAAGAAAAAACTTTCTTCTTTAAAAATGCCTCCCCTTAGTCAACCGCTTAAGTTTTCTACTCTCTTTTAAATAAATGAAAAACCTGCTTGCTGGTATTTTCCACCAAAATTTTACTTTTCATCTAGGATAAAATAGTGATGATATTATGAAGTTTTTTCATTTGAAATAGTCCTTTGCCGACAGTTGCATACAAAATGAAGGCTGCTTGTTTTTGTTGTTAGGATTGGGCTGAAAATCCTCAGAGAGCTGAACTCAAGGCATAGGCTTGCTTTGTAAATATTTTTTTTTTTAATAATTTTTTTTCAGGTAAGTACTTGCAAGTTTTATAGGAGAATTTTAATGACTGAGTACTTCCAGATTAATAGATTCATTTCAATGTCTTCAAGTTTGTCTTGTTTGTTTCCAGGAAGATAGGTCGCCCATATGTCCAGCTAACTTCTTCTTTTATTTCTTTAAACTTATTGCTTTTTACTTTCTCGTATACGTAATATAGTGAAAGTATTGTAATCGTCAAAAAATTCGATGTCGAGATTTTGATTGTTCTAGACATTTTGGATCTCTCTGAGTACAAAAATTCCATTTATCAAAATATATCTGTGTGGATGTCCTGTTTGTTAACATGATAACTAGAGAACGTTTTAATGTAGATCAGCCAAATGTTACACACATTACAGCAAAATTATAGATTTCTAACAACTTTTGAACTAGTTCTTGCAATCGGAAGCGGTACTATACCTGAAAGGTTTTTCTAAAAATTTGTTTAACTCATCTGTATATGTGTATATGAGAAAGTCTAGGAGGTCATTCCCGATTATTTCTAATACAATCAAACTAATTAAATATAATAAATTATACAATTTTAATTATTATCTTTATAAATTTGAAAATTTTTAAGTATCTTTTCATTTGAAAAATTAATTAAATATTGATATTACTTCTTATCACACAATTAAAGTATTTAACTATTAAAAATTGATTTATTAATGATTGTAATTATTATTAACTTCAAGTAATAGAGATTTTTTTTAAATAAGTATGCTAGAAAATTAGGATTACTAACTAACCTTCAGAGCAAATAATCTCAGGGAGATTAATTAATTGAGTGTGTTTATAATTATATAAATATAAGGAAAACAATATATTTTCAATAAAATAATTAAAAATTTTCTCGACTGGACTTATTTACGTAACCATGTTTAGCAAATTTTCCCGGGAAGAGAGTCAATAATCTAAAATTAAAAATTTTTATTTCTCTCATTGCTGAGCTACATTTTGAACTTTATTAGATCCCGATAAAAAACAAAGAGGGAAGAGTTGTACCTCACGGGATAGATGGCATTCCCAACTGCTTGTTGCAAACATTTTTAGTTTCCTCTAGTCAAAAAAAAAGCAAGTGCTTGACTCCACCTTAGCCACTAGCCATATAAATGGAAAGTCTGTGCACGGAGCAATTTTGGTTGGGAAATCAAATCGCAATAAATTGCAATTTGTGCTCTCTAAAATCGACTTTTTTGACGAGAACTGGGGCTTATTAGGCTGGCAAAACGGTTGCATATACCGAGGCCATTTATATAGAGGTACCGGGATCAATTCCAAACGCTTCAATACATTGATTATTAATATTATTATAAAATATTATTTTAAAATCATTTTCAATAATTACATTATATTTATATAATAAGTAAATAGTAAGAATAATTAAATTTTCATTATTGTTTCATATACAATTCTCTTATATAGCCTATATTCCAAATATATTATGCTTCATTTGGTAGCGAGAAATACCAAGGGAATAAAATAATTTTTTGTAATTATATTTATTTATTGCTATTTGTTACGTTTATTTAAGCCCTAAGAAAAAAAAGGTTGGCGTTTAAAATAAAATCATATTAATATAATTATTATTTATTTTTTTTTTTGTTAACTGATTCAATAAATGATTTGAACATTCACAAATAAACATTCAAATATCAACGGATAGAGAAATGTTTGTCTATTACTTGAATATTTTAATAATTATCCTGTTTTTTACTTTCTCTTTTTTAGTTTTTATGTTTATCTGATACATAAGCCATTTTTATTATTTTTATTAAGCATCACGATAGCATTCAGGTATTGCAATCATACAACTTTTTTAATAGTAAGATTAATTGTTGTGAACAACCGCACTCCTTTTTAGTGATCAGTACTCTTTTTAGAAACCGTACTCGAAAATCACTTCTTTGCATTCTTATGCATTCCATTCTACTCCCTTAAAATAAACAATTATTTTTACGCAACCTTTTAAACGTTCGTGTGCCTAAAGTTGTCTATAATATAACAATAAAAAAATGGGGATTGCGGGTAGTTCCCCCTTAGTTTAAGTAGGAAAAGTGTTTCGGCAGAGTTTTAATGAATTTCTTTGAATAAAAATGTTATTTACTTAGTAAATATTCTAAATTAAGTAAAGTTAAAATTGTTCTAAAGGCAAGTTCTTTTGAAAGCATAATCCAAAAAAATTCAGACAACTGAACAATATGATTTAAGAATTATGAAGTTATATATTTAGAATAACACAATTACTATTAATTTTTTACATTCTCTTACCTATATATGTAATATATATATATATATATATATATTTTGAAAATATATAGTCAAATAGAGGCAACTCAATTTTTTTTCGCATTTTCATACTTCCTTTGTACAAAAAAATATTTGGTCAGTCGTTAGTGGAGTCCATGAGCATAGGCGATAAAGTAATTAAGCTTATAATTCTGAAATAATGACAAAAATCCAACTCTATCAGTTCCTCCACCTCCTGGGAAAGAAATTTACGAAATTTGCAGCATACAACTACTCTAAATTTACTATTCAATTTGGAGGGAATGAACTATCACATGACAACGAGTATAGTAGAATTGAATTTGCACTTGCACATTATATGACAAACGTATGACGTCATGTCGAGCAATCAAGGGTGAATATTGCACTTAGTGTTGTTATTGGAAAACGGCCCAAGTTTAATCCCAACAAATTAATTCTCTGGAATAACTATGAAAAGAAGAGATTACATATCATATATCTAAAGTCTTTTTATATTAAAATTTAATCTTAAATTGTTCTTTAATTTTTCTCAAATTTTTTAAAAGTCCAGGTGCCAGTGCGAGGGGCTGGCCTGTTTCTCGATCGCTTCTTAATTTCTTATCCAAACGAATTTAATTGATATGACAAAGAAAATTTTCAAAAATTTTATATTCACTTTATAATAAAAGAGTTCTCAGATTTTCAATCGTAATTGCTGCACCTCTTAAAGAATAAAGCCATAAATTAATTAAAGCATAAATCAGCCCCTTTGTTTACATATTTACTTTTTCAATAAAACGCATAAATAATATTTGGCATTTGATTTAAAAAAGTACATCTTTTATTTTCTTTTTACTTTCTCTTACCTATATATGAAATATATATATAGTGAGAAAGAATTGGAACTGCAAAAAAATCAATGTCGAGATTTCAACGGAAATACATGTTTTGAGGTCCTCTAAGTCTAAAAAATAGGTCCCGCAAAATGGCGCGCGCCCGTGTGTGTGTGTCTTTGTCTGTCTGTGAACAAGATTTCACAAAAACTAAAAAAACATAAAAAGACACTTTATATTTAATAAGATAATTTGTGAGTATATTATTTTGATGGTGGATCAAGCGATCCCTGGCCCCGGGGAGTCGAACCCGGGATCTTCAGACAAATCGGAGTATCGGTATGTCAACATACCAGAGACTGAAAAATTTTTGTTTAAAGATTTTTCACTTTGGACTAACTTTTATCGTAGGTCTGTATATATACTGGGTCGTCCGTGTGTTGCAAAGGAAGCACACTTGACTAGAGATCCCGGGTTCCACTCCCGGGGGCCAGGAGTCGCTTGATCCACCAGCAAAATAATATATTCACAAATTTTCCTATTAAAAATAATTGGGCTGCTTTATAGCCGGGTTCAAAACAAAATTTTTTCTTCCTACGGATCATAAATTATATTTTATTTAAAGGTTTATATCAATAATGAAAACTAGAAAAATATATTTAGAATAATAATTGCATTGAATGCAAGGGCATTTATTCTAAAAAAGCAGGAAAAAAATTGGCTATAAGATAATAAACTTAACTCATCATGTAGAGAAAAGTTTGGAATTTTATTTCACTTTGGCTTTTTTTTTTTTTTTTTTTAAATTAAATTTTTTTCTCATTTAGACTCCGTCTTTATTTATTTAAATTAATTGGTAGCCAATATAATTTAAATAAATTTTTATCGCTCAGGACGGGAAGCGAACCACTGACCTTTAATACGTGATATTTGGCATTTAAAAAATATAATTATATTTCTTCGTGGTATAGTGGTCACTCTCGCGTTTGACCCCCCAGCTAGGAGTTATATAAATATGTTTGTAAGCATTATTTCATAGACCCTTATATACTTATATACTTATATATATATATATATATATATCCAATCACTTCTATATTATACTTCCCGAAGGGTCATTATTCTTATTTATGAAAAATAAATTCGTTCAATTACTGCGGTTACATAAAGGAGGTCTTTGGTGTTGCTATAAGCAGACAAATATCTCCAATGTCATAGTGTCATACACGATATTAAGTTAATCAAGTTGGCACCCCCACCCAGGCTATTGATAGTATCATTAGTTGCTTCGGAATTAGATAACAGTTGGTGTTCTAACTCTCGCAGTTCCGATACATTAGTTTCACCAGATAGGATCCAAAGGGTGGTGTTGACATCTTCAGGAGTGAATTCGGGAGGGATTTGCCTCGAACCCAAGGGATCTGTTAATTATTAGACTCCCTTCTCTTTGAAGAGATCCATATCTCCTAAGACCCAGAGACCCATAACCCTCAAACCTAAGACCAATATTCCGGGAATATATATCACCGGAAACCGTTGGCTATTTCAAGGTAATAATCTATTTAAATGGTGGTCGATTACCAAGTTGCATAAAGAATTATAATATACTATATTTAAAGATATAAGATTTCCAATAGTGAGGAAATTTAAAATATGAAATCTATTAACTCAAGTCAGAACTACTTTTCTTTCACAAATTAAAATCCATATTTCTTTTAGATGATAAAATTTATATATATAATTATATATATATATAATTAAATTTTAACATGTTACGCCGCGCATTAAAATCAGCAATGCAAATTATTGATTAATGCAAATTAGCGAAATATAATTCAAATTATATGCCTAGGACTGCTGCATCTCTTGAGCACTCAGCTGAACTTGACACAGAACACAAATTATTGATGCAATGAAATAAATTTAATAACGTTCTAGCTTCTATAAAATAGAAGGCGAGTTTCTAGTGTGTACACTGGATCTTGGTGCACTTAATATTATTTATCCAAGATAATTAAATTTCAAACGCAAGCTTTATGACAAATCGTACTAAATAAACATTTCTCAAATAGCTATGATTAATATCATGCTTTTCAAAATGTTTATTTAGGGGAGGTAAAATAATGTAATAACAAAAAAGTATTTTTAATATTAGTTTCTGAAGAGTTTCTATTTATATCGTACATTAATAATTATTAAATCCAGGGGGATAGCTAGGAGGGGTTTGGACTCTTATCCTTCTTTTGGCATAATAGTTAAATAATAAATATTTTATTCTCTGAATTTATAAAATATTATTTAGAGAAATCTCTGAAAATTGTTTCCTCTTTTAGGAATTAAAGTTTCACAAGTGTTATCATTGATAAATAAATTTTAGGCTTAAAATGGTAGGTTTCTAGATGTAATTCTTCGTGATTTGTATCTAAATTATGCATGGAGAAGGCCAAAGAAAGAGTGGCCGAAACGTTATATTTAATACAAATATTTTATACACTTTATCATAAAATGTAATTTACCTAAGAAAATCATTCATTGTTTCAAAAAAATTTGTATCTTCTTCTACTGTTAAGTGTATTTAAATTTTAAAAACCGTTACATATTTTTTGTAATTATTATAAACTTAGCGATCATTAAAAAAATTCATTAAGCTAGGTCAATTGCCAAATAAGGTCATTATGAAAATTTTTATTTATTTATTTTCTCTGTTTATATTGCTCAAAAATGAAGCCTCTTTCAGCGGCCGCACATAGAATTCCTAATCATTTTAATTAAGTCTTTTTTCACTGGGAAACTTCTTAAAATCGTCAGTCCTTCATGTTTGCGAAGGTTCATTTGGGCGTTTACTAGTTGATCATTTTCCAAGAGATGAGGTGCATGCCATTGATGGTATATTTATATTTTGATAGAGTTCTTTTTATTTCTTCTATTTCCAATGAAAATTCAAAGACAAAATGACAACTATGAGACATGGACTAAGTCAAACAACGGATCATATACATGTTATTATATTGTTTTATATTATGAATCGACTTTGAATTGGGTGGCCATCTCGAAAAACAAAACTAAAGCGTTTGCAATTTTACTTTCTCTTACCTATATATGTAATATATAGTGAGAAAGTATTGTGAATGCAAAAAAAATCAATGTCGAGAATTCAACTGAAATACACGTTTTGAGGTCCCCTGTGTCTAAAAAAAAGGTCTCGCAAAATGGCCTCTCTGTCTATCTCTATGTGTGTGGACAAGAATTCTCAAAAATGAAATAATGTTCTAGGCTCTAACTTTATATTTAAGCTAGGTACTCTCGTCGGTTGCACCTTGAACTTTACTGATGTAGTTGTTCAGTTTTTTTTTTCGATTTTCTTAAAATTCGTTCTTACGATTTTAATTAAAATTCATATATAAATTATTTGTTAGATGATCTGCAATATATTAAATTGTATACCCTTCCCCCCCCCCCCACACACAATTTTTTGGGAGCTATTTTGTATCTTTTTAGGATTTTCCCTTAAACCACTCCAATGATAGCTTATTGATTAAATTGGCTGTACATTAGGGGACCCGACACAAAAAATCTGTTGTAATGGTACATTACTGAGCTTTCTTTATTTTAGCTAAGAGAAAGTTGTGTGATGTACGTTAGACACTCCAGATTTTTATTTTAGCAATTGTATACAATTTAAATCGTTCTTTAGATAAATACATTGTGATAAAATCATGAAATTGCCTGGAAAATTAGGAAGAAAAATTTTGATTGCATTCGTTCTGATTTTACTTTTTTCGAAGGATGGAATATTTTTAGAATTTATTAAAGAGAAAAAAATAAATGATTGAATCATTTAATATTAATTTTGTATATAAAACATACCATTATTACTTTTAAATATTTACCTCTACCAAGTTTCACTGCCTCTTTGGGGTCAGACAAGCCTCCAAGCGGCAAGATTTCAACTAATCCCAAAAAAGGTGACGTTTGACTGGGAGAAAAATTATAGTGACTGAAAAAAAAAATTAATATACAATATTTTTCAAAATTATATTTGAATAAGGTTATAGAAATTTTACGAGCCATTCTTAGCACCTATTTTTTTTTTAATTGTAACTTGTATGGTTGTTTGTTTCAATGTATGTAAATTGACCATTGTGCGATTTTTGTATTGCAAGATTTGATTTGATAATTTGGTTAAGATACATTCGATCAGCCCTCGGGACAATTATTTTTTATATTTGTGCATTAATTAAATATTAATTCCAAAATATTCTTCTCAAGTATTGATTAGATTTAAGATTAGAGAATTAGAACAGAGTGGAAATTTTTCACTAACAAATTTTCTTTAGTATTTTGTTTAGTTTAAATTTATAATATTATTGTGACGACTCTTGCGCTATTCTGTGCGCTACCCTGTGCGTCACTTTCACTATTAAGTTGTGTATTCATTTAAGCATTTGTCCTGAATGAGCCTAATGAGCTTATTTGGGTCAATTCTGAATCTCCACCAACACTAATCCTATTTTGTTCAAGCTGTTCAATTCCGGAAAACAAAATAATGAACACAATATACATAGTATGTTGCAGCGGGTAATGTAATTTCAGCATTCTTTTGAACAGTTTTGTTTCCATTACAAAGGGCTAAAATAATATTGATTAAAATTCACAGCTAAGTTGGAAAACCTTCGTATATCTCACAAAAATAAAATGATAACTTAGCACATGTTCAATATATTAAAAGTAATTTCGAAAATAAAATTTCAAAAACACAAACGCGTTAAATTATTTGTTAAAACAAATCTCGTTATAACTTTAATACCTGCCGTAATTAATCATAACGTTAATGAATTAAATTAAAATTATTTATTGAGACTTCTTAATTATTTTTTTTACCTAGTTTTATTTTTTATTCTTTCCTAATTATAAATGTAAAGTATAGGGAAAGTGTTGTAATCTTAAAAATTTAATCTAAGGATTTCAACAGAAAAAATCTGGTGCGATAGTCTTACATTACACAACTTTCTCCTACCTACGTTAAGGAAAGCTGAGTGATTTGCTTGCCCCTAGGTATCTATTCTCAATTTTATATTACCTTTTATTTTTAAAGATTTTTCACTTGCGTCAATTACCAATTAATATCAATTATCAAAAATATAAAAAATTTAATAATTAGACTTCGTATTCAATTAATTATAAATATTTATACTTTGTTAGCATGGCAACGAGTTGTCTTATCATTTCTATGTGATTCTTTCTTAGAATCCTAAATTGAAGGCCTCATACTATTTTGAACTGGTAAATGAATAATACATCTTAAAGATTATATAATTTGTTATATGTTCAGCCAAATTAATCAAAATCTTTAGAATGGTTTATGAGAAATTCACTAAAAATTAAAAAAGTACTAGTAATCGTTAGTCGATTTTATTCAAAAGCTTCGAGAGGCAAGCGACGGCCTACCTAGCTTAAATGTTAAATTTCAACTCTAGCGGCTTTTCGTTTTTTAAGAAATCTTGTTCACACACACACACACATACAGAGAGAGAGAGAGACCATTTTCCGAGACTCATTTTTTCAGACACAGGAGATCTCAAAACTTGTCTTTCCGTTGAAATCTTGACATCGATTTTTTTTTGCAATCGCAATACTTTCCCACTATCTATTACATATATAAGAGAAAGAAAAAATGGGTCCCGCAAAATGGTCTGTCTGTCTGTCTGTGAACAAAATATTACAAGAACGACAAAAAGTTTGGTGTTTAAGCTAAGTACCTGCAACAAGGTTTCGAATAAAATCGGTCAGAGTGCTATAATTTACCTGATGTACTTTTTTGATTTAGTTTTTTTTTTTTTTCGATTTTCTCAAAATTCGCTCTAGCGATTTTGATCTCAATTCATATATCAATTACATTTTAGATAATCTTTAAAATGTAATAACCCTTATCCGCGCCAAATTTGTTTTGGGCCCAATTTAGTCTTGAACGCTTTTAGATTTTTTGTCTTATACCATTCAAACTACTTTGATTAAATAAAATGATGAATTAAGAAATTAGAAAAGCTTCAAGAAATAGAAATCATTTTCTACCTCAAAATAGTGTTAGGCCCTTATTTTGAGAGTACAAGAGATTTATAAAAACAATATGGGGATGTTTACTATAGTATCACTATATAAATATGTTTAAATGTTTGATATTAAACAAGATATAGTTGCTAATTTAATTTTTCTATTTCGGACTAAAATTCGAGATTAGATTAACTCACAAAAAAATTTGTGTCATTCTATTAACCTACACAATATATAAATTTTTAAAATTATTTTTACAAATACCTTTTGTGTTTAACACTTTTATTTTTTATTTCCTCTCCATTTATTTAATTTCAACTAAAAAATTCGAATGTTGAAATCTCGTATTTAATCAATAATTAAAAGGCTTGTTGTTTTAATTAATCTCATATAAAAATTTTATACATAAAAATAAGCAAAATTTAATATAATTTTATTTGGAGAGAAAAATATCTAAAATCAGTGTCAAAAGCTGCTCCAAGTGGCATAATTCATCTTGTGATATGAATAATTTGAATTGTGAAACACACAATTTGTCAAGCCTTAATAATATCATTTTCTAACTCTTCGTTGAAGTGAGATGAAACCTACATTAAATTATAATTGGATTTGAAATTTGAAACTTATCACCGTTATAATTAAATAGATAGAAAACTTGAATTTCTAACGGAAAAGATAGATATGGCTTGGCCCAATTAGGAAGAGAGGAGGAAAGGGTTTGTACAAGTTCCTAAAGATTCAGAAGTTAATTTTTTTTATCAATATTTTGAAATTTAACTAAATTTTATTATAAACTTATATCATTAGCTGCCTCTAAATCAAAGGCGTATACAAGGGGGTGATTACCCTATGTTTTTTATTTTATTTTATTTTATTTACACTCTTTTTTGCAGCGACCATTTAAAGTTTTATAAATACTCTGTATTTAATTTTAATATTAAATATCGATTGCTTTCGAAGTGCGCTCATTGGTGTTTATTAATATGATATTATGTTTGGTATATCAACTATATATATATATAAAAACTACATCCATTACAACCCCCCCTCATGATTTACGGATGGGTACGCCAGTGCTCAGAATCACCCCTCCCCTGGTTTCTAGTATCAAAAGTACTGCTTAACATTCCTGAAAGAACAAAGCTTGCTTGCTCTCACTGTGTGCCCGTCCTGAGGTGGTCACTCCAATATTCATCTTGGTTTATGAAACCAACTTATTTTTATTATTGAAGTAAGTAATTATAATTTTCAATAGATTAATAACTTCAGAAAGCAAAATGATTTTTAAGTATAAATATTTTTCTTATTTTTCTTAGAAATTTTTATATTAAAAGTAAATGATTATAAAAAGCTTTTTAGTCACATACACAGAAAGCAAATAGATTTATTCCCTTGCAAGACAAGGCATACTAAGTCAGTTTCCGCAATTTTTTGTGACGATATTGATTGTCTAGTTTTGTTTCTAGTTTTACGCCCAGAAGTTGCTATTCCTTATTTCAAGTAAAATAATAGATTATTGCTAAAATTCTTAATAAAAATCTTTTGGAGGTAGATTGTGCCAAAATAAGAGAAGGACAACCCTCCCACGCTCAACGCTAAACTAAACTAAATGTTAAGAAATTAATTATGTTCCTTTAATAAACTTCATAACATTTTATTTCAAACTTCTCAATTATTAAATAAACTTTATTAAATTAATTACTGTTTAAGCAGAAATAAGGGCAATGGAAGAGGGAGGAGGTTTCGGGCGAATTTTCCCGTGCTGGTTTACAGATGCGCATCTGAGGGTCTTTTGAAATAATTTTATGTATATATAGGACTGAGAACAAGAAAAGTGGTCAGCCTTGCACTGTGAAGAAATACCAGTATTAGCTCGGGAAACTTTAGATCGTCAACCACTCAGCAAGCTGACAAACATCATTCAATTAGAAAAAATAAAATAAAAATTACATATTGTCATCTCAAAATATTTTTTCCATATTAGCTCAGTTAATTAAATTAGTTCATTAATTTTTTTTATTTAATTTTCATTAATTAACTGAAATAAATTAAAATTCATGGAAAACTTAATTTGAATAAAATTTTTTTCTTAAAAATTATTGTATAAAATTCATATTTATTCACCCATCTGATTAAAACTAACATAATAGAAAATTTAATTTTAAATACTGGATATGAATTCTTTGGTAGCAATAATAAAATTATTGCTATATTAATAAAAATAACTTTATTTTGATTGCCATCCTCTTGTTTTTTTAGATAGGAATATTGCAAAACTTATTGAATATTTTTAGACAAATAAATATTTTATGAATGTATAATAAATTAAAACTTTTAAATAAAAATAATACTCAGTGGCCCATATCTGGTGAGTACATAATTAGATGCTTGTCCGAGTTACCCCAACCAAGAGTGACATTCTATTATTAGTTTTTCTTTTTTTATCAGGCATCAACAATTTTTTATATGTAGTATATAGTTAAACAAATAGATATACATAATAATATTATAGACTAATACTTGTTTTAAATTATTCTTATTTATTATTATTAACAATTTTTCCATTCGTTAGAAGACAGAATCCACCTTTATTCTCTCTCACCCCTTCCAAAGACCTTCTTTTTTCGAGATGTTATTTGGGCTCTTCGAAAGTATATTTTTAACGTTTAAAAGTTAAGTTATTCTATGTTAAAACATAGGAAACGAAGTAGCTTTAAATATATTCTTCAACCTATCTCTTTTAAATTGTATTTATGCAAATAGATATACTTAAGCCATCACCCGTAAACTGGAAAGAGTCTTTTACTAGTTAAAAAATTTAATTTAACTTTGTTTGAACATTCGCAGATTGTATAAGAAATGAATATATTCATTACAATTTGAATTAGTATTTTTTATAATTTTTTTTTTTATAATTTATTTATTTTTTAAATGGATATATTATTTATTTTTTAAAATTAGGAGGATAGAAGTTGGAAAATTGGGCATTATTAAAATCAATTTAGAAATCATTTTGGTGGGACAAATGAAATTCTCTACGATACCTAATTGATTTGTAAAAACAATCTAGATCGGAATAAGATTTGCCAGTAGGAAAAATAAAAGCTTTTCTAAATATTATTAATGAATATTTTTCATTTGTCTACATGCATCGGGACGGATTCTGACCTTCTTAAGGTGTTATGCGGGAAATGTAATCTTTCCCATAATTTCTCTTCTGATGCTTAAGATGATAATTATACAGTTCATAATGAATTTAAAGTAATAATCAATAAAACACTAATAATAATATTAATACCCGTACAATACTACAATAATAATAATAATATTAACTAAACATTATAGTGTCTTCTCAATGAGTCGTCTCAGGATAATTGAACATATTTTTAAAAAAATCAGTATAAACTGTTTAATTATCATTTTAAATATCAGAATAGAAATTTTGATTAACCTTCTCCGAATAACGTCGATGTCCTGATAAAGACCAGAATAAGGCCTGAAACATGTAGGTATATGTAGATTTATCCTATTTGATGACTACCGAAACCTCAACCGAAAAAAAATCATAAAGCCAGAAAGTGCATCATCACCTCAAAAAAATTTATAAATTATTTGGAATCGATTGATATATAAAAATTGAATATTTAATTATTTTACAAATGGTCGAATTTAACAAAAAAAAAAAGTCAACGGATTAAATTAAATTAAATTAGCAAATTTTTATTGGATTTTTGATTAACACTCTTAAAAGTTACAAATTTCTAAGTTGACAAAATTTGGCCTAAAATTTTTTTTTTTCAAATATCTTATTTCTAAATTTTTTCTTTAATTTACTCAACTCAGTGATTAAATCTTTTTCTTTTTGTTGGGCACTATTTATTTATTAAATGAGCAATTTTTGTTCCCCCTCAAAAATAATTGGATACCTGTTTCTTTTGTTTCGTCTTAATGGAGACCTAAATGAATTCAAAATCATCAAATTTCACCAACCAATTATTTAATTTATTATTTTCGGATATCATGTAGGTCTTTTAATTATCCATTGAGATGAAGGTTGTCCAAAGGGATAGTATGTATGAATTATAATCTTTTCTCAAAAAATGGCTCTAAGGATTTTGATGAAATTTATTATATTTACTATTTCGATTGCAAGGAATCGATGGCGCTAGATCTCCTTGGGAAAATATATTTAGGGTGTTTCTTTTTGGGGAAACCTATTTACGAATAACCCTATCGTTAAGTGTTGTTTCATACTTTTGTAAGGTCTCTATTATTGGCTCGGTCTCCTGGTATTATCAAATAAAAACTATTTTATTATTTTAACAGATGAAGACCATTTACAACAAAAAATTGATATTAACTTATATTAAATTTCTGTTGAGCTTAATAGGATTTCTCCACCTTTAGAGAGTATGTATTATGTAAAATGACGCTAAATTACACAAAACTTGATAAACAAGACTTTAATATCCCCTCAAGAAATTAACTTTATTTAATAATCCTAAAAACTAAATCATCATTTATTTCCTTCAATAAAAAAATACTTTTTTATTTTTTGTACAATTAACTGGGATTGTCTTTATTTATTTAACATCATGGATGGGTATGTGGAATTTATAATTAAACGAGAAAAATATTCGAATTGCCGAGCACCAGGTCATTGGCCGTAAACCACCTGCCATGTTTCAACTTTCTAAGCTTAGTAGATTCTGAGATTCTGGAGGCTAACACCCCCATGGGAGCCGTTAGTAGGATTTCCGACGAAACCCTAATATTTCTTTTGATATATGAGGAATTATTGTACCTCCATTCTATGCTAATGATCTATTTTTTTCTCTTTTTTTTTTATTTCATTTGTTATTTACATGTTTTTAATCTGAAACTGACATCCTTCTAAATAACACATCGCACCGCTGTTGAAATTTATCAAATTATAATGGGAATATTCTGGGTGTGGGTGAGTAGGGGTTGGCGGTCTTTCCAGTCCGTTTTCGTTGTTCGAGCAAAAGCTCACCATCTTGTCAGGCCGACTTGCACCGGTTGCCCGCAAACTTGGCCCGGCTGGTATAAATCTTAATTATGACACTGATATATTGTAATCGCGATTCTGTTGCCCAGCGGCTGCTGGTTCGGTCAACTTGCGAATCCTCAAACCCCCGAAAAAGCCAGCCTCCTTCCTTCTTTACCCTCAAAAGGGCCGGCTAACCTTCGGCCAGTTGTTCCAGCTTAACTACCACTCGAGTTAACCTTGTTTTCCAATTCGATCGATGATCAAAATTCAATTTGCCATGAAAATAATATGGACCCCGAGTGGATTGATTCATTTAGACATCAGGTTCGAATCTAATAATAATATAGTTAATTTTAAAAAGAATCCATGATGAAATTTTTCTGTAGAAAAATACAGATGGAGTCAAGACAATATAAAGAAAAATATGTTTTATTTTCTTCATATACTCTAGAAATAATTTACCAATACTGAAGCAATAATTCATAAGTGGATGACATTGCCAAAAAGTGTCTAAAATAAATATAATGTATATACAACAAAACTTCAACTTTATGAATTATACTAAGAACCTAAAATTAACAAATTAATTAGAATATAAACTAAGATAAAGAAGCTTGAAATTCAACCAGCATACTACATTCTTTAAAATTAAATATGAAATAAAATTGTTTAAATAAATTATTAATCATCTACTCGCTCGTAGTCACCTCCTAGATGTCACTACTCCCAGTAAAGGACTCGCGGCTCGAAATCTACGTTACAAAAGCCTATTAAGGTAACGTTTCGATATAAAATTCTAACTTGATCAAGCTTAACTTAAAATTTAAAAAATTTAAATGGAAGCTTAAGGTCCAACGGACCTATAATGACCAGTGGCTACATGCAACCAGTAAGACCAGGAGAAAGAGAGAGTGGGGCTTTAAAAGGTGCTTGTTGTGGTTGGATTTGAAAATTAAGATTGTACCTTTTAGGGAAGATAGTAGGGAGGGGATAAGGTAAGGTCATTGGGATAAAGGAAGACTAGTCGCAAGTTTAACGATATGGGGATGTTGGGACGATAGCTTCCTTGTAGTGCGGACAAACGTCGCTTTTGGAACTATTTAAATAGGTGAAAATTTAGAAATTTATTAACAATATCTTTTTAGAGTTCATAATTTTTTCTCACCTAATTCATAATTAAATAGGTTTGCTCAATTACTTATAAACATGGTAACGATATAACTTGATATGGAAATATCTCGTTAATAGTGAAATACACTTGGTACACTTAGATTACCAAGATTAGAAAACCATGATGGCTGCTATCCTTCGATGTGTACGCCATCTAATCTAGAGTGCACAATCGATCGTGGCGCTATCACAGTCAGCTTGACATTAATTATATTGTATTTAAATAATCTTAGAAAAGTTCAAATAATCGTTTATTAACCAATAAATGAAAAAATAATCTGAAACCTACCTAACTTATTTTCCTCAGGGATTTAACTATATGGGAGAAATATAATTTCCATTATTAATTAAAATAGCATGAATAAATTTAGAAGGAAACAATTTTTAATTTCAATAGTTTTGTTTACTTTAACCGGTTTCTTGAAAAACAAAGACCAGTAAGAAAATGTAAACAAAGTTAATTTTATTTATATACGGTATGAAAGCTAATTTTTAAGTAAGGTTCGTTTTAAAAATAAAAATAAATAAGACAATATATTTTCGAAAGACACTTATTTTCAGATGCTACATACTTTCTTTTATTTTTCCACAGAGTTACCTTGTTTGCTCTAGAACTTGTCATACCTTACAACTAAACTTTGAATATCATGGTTAAAGAAGTTGGGTCCCTGTTCTAATAACCGGCCGTTTTTACCTCTTCGTCGTTGTTGAAGTGCTTGTCACCAAGGTGTTTATCTTCCGAAAAAGGTGAAAAGTGCTTGGTGCAAGGTTCGGACTATACGGCGCGTCGAACGCAAAGATTTGATCAAATTCCGGGTATTATCTGACCCGTTTACGCACTTTACTATAGCTCATTGCATTAGGACCATACACCTCACAAATCTTATGATCAATGTCTACAGCAGGGAAGTTTCTTGCAATCACAAAACGTATTGCTGACCGTATCTCGCAATCGGCGGGCGATTCAATAATCTTGAACATTTTAATGTCGTATAGTGATGTGTAGGTTAGGTACAGAGCTACAAGTGATGGGAAGTTGTCCGCAAGGGAAACAGGAAAGCGACATGCGAATCTCTAGTGTGAACATAAATGGACCTTACTTTAAAAATAGCCCTCTTAAATTAATTTTTTTCATTTAATTATTCTTATAAAATTAGAAGGCTTCTGGCCTAAAGCCAAATTAAAAAATTTAAAATAATATATATTTTAAAAATAAAACCCACTTTATTATTTTTATAATTATATGATAAAAATGAAAAAAAAAGAAGTATTTTTTCTAATTTTTTTTTCTAAAGAAAAAGCTATATACTGTACACACACACACACATATATATATACTATGCTTTGTCTGGTTTACTTTTGTTTCGAGCTGTACAGCTAAAAACCACTTAAACCATTTTTACAATTTCTCTCTCTGTCAATTGTTTTACTGCATTTGTCAATGTATGTCAATAATGTCTCTGGAGCGATGTTTAGTAATCACTTGACAAGGAATAAAATGTTGATTTTAAAATTGCAACTTTTAAATTTACATATGATTAAGGGCGATAAAAAATGACATGGTCTTTTTTTAAAGTATATTTCGGCATTTTAGGCTATTTAGATTACGCCCTTAGTTATTAACATTAATTGATAACCAATATAATATAAATAAAATTTTGTCGCTCAAGACTGGAAGCGAACCACTGACCCTTGGCACGTGAGGCAAGACCTCTTCTGCACCAAGGGACATGATCTTAAACATTTAGGCAAGTATAGGTCCCAGTTTTTGGAATGATCTTCGGGATTCCTGAAAATTTTTTTCGTGACGCTATTTTGTCTCTTTCAAAAGAAATTTCTATATTGTTACCTAAACTTTAGGCAATTATATTTTCAAGACATTATGTTTTTTAAATATAATTTTGGATTATGTGAAAATTTTCAATTTTTAATTTCAATATTAATAGTTATTAATCTCTTATACGTGCCTTCTTCAACCAAATTACTATACTTCTAATTTTATGTACTGGTAAGATTAAAAATTCACATATTATTAAATAATATAAACAAAAAGCCCTTTTATTATATATTTTTAAAAAAATTAGAATTTTTTTGGACAATTAAAAAAAATTTAAGTTGAATTTTATTTAATTACTGCACTTTTATTTTACACCTAGAAAGTTTTTAAGGATTCATATTTACTTAAAATTCAAAGCAGCGTTCATTTAATTCATTATGATTTTTTTGAGTTGGAAAATATATTTTATTAAAAAAGTTTAATTATTTTATAGACTAATTTAACTTTAAATAAGATTCGATAAAAAATATTCATAATAGAAGATAATATGATTAATATACGAAACAAAACATTGTTTGAAATTTATAGTCTAACTGTATATTCAATTAAAGAGATCATAATTTACGTTCATCAAACAAATAATATCGCAATATATGGGGATAAACAATTGAAATAATTGTTTAATTAATCAATATTTTAGGCTGAGCTTTTTCCCGCTGAGCTATTGGTTTCATTACATCACATTGCTAACTTTTTAATTACAAACGCTAAAATATCATACCTTATTTTCTTGACAAAAGCACGCATATTAATCATGGCCCGGCGGCCCGATCCATATGCCACCCTCTGGCCAAGGCGGCTTGGCCCCACCCTGGGCGCCGAGTCGGCGCAGCCACCGTAACTCGCGCCCCCTCTGCCCAAGATTTGTTGCGCCCTGTCCAAATCGCCTGCATTTTCTCTTCCATTGCACTCGCCATTGATGACCTATTGGCTTACAGATTTATTCTCTCGCCTAGTCTACTCCGAGGTATCCTGTTTTATTTATTTATTTTTTTTTTAGTTTATCCATAATGTCAGATCTATTCATTCAAAAAGAACAACTTTAAAAGCAGAAATCATTCCAAAAAAACTTGGGAAGATTATGGAATTTTTTTTTTTCCACTCTCAAATTAAAGGAGTTCTTCACAAAAACAATTTTCATCCAATCGAAGAAAAGATTGTTTTTTACTTTCTCTTACCTATATATATATATATATGAAATATATGATGAGAAAGTATTGCCATCTCAAAAAAAATAGGTGTCCAGATTTAAACTGAAATTCGAAGTCCTCTGAGTTTAAAAAAATTGTTCTTGCAAAATGGTCTGTCTGTATCTCAACTTTCCTTACCTTTGGTAAAAGAATGAAAAAAGTGTGATGTGTGTTTAGTCACACTATATTCTTGATTTTAAAACAAAAATTCGTCCAAAAGAACTTTTCATCTAAAATTTCCAGAAAAAAAAAAGGAATTAAAAAAAATTACAGAGAAATATAAAGTATTGATTAATCTTGAAAATCAAATTCAAATAGTTTTCTAGACGACATTGTAAAATTCCTTTACTAAACTGATACCAAAAGAAAAAAATTTTCAAAACCAACTCCATACTTGTCACTAGACAGAATTAACGGCCCGTGGTATTTATTATCTATGATTGATGGATAAAATTTCAATTTTCAATTTTGTCATTCACCCGCGTATATTTAACTCTATATGTGTAAAAAAATATATATAAGCCCTTGTCCCTTGGAAACTAGGATCGCTTCTTATTCTGGGAACTTAAATTTATTTAAAATAATTGGTTACCAATTATTGTGAAATAAAGATAAGGGCAAATTATTAAAAAAAAAAAAAGTCTGCTAAATTAAAGATTTTATTAATTATATTTTTAAATAAAAATAATTGTCTTAAAATAATCCAAGCGATATGTTTAAGGAAGCGATTGTTTTGTTTTTTTTTTTTTTTTAGAGGGGTTGGGGTTGGCTTCTGACACCTAAAACCACTATAATATTATAGTTTAAGAGAAAATCACAAAAAAGAGCAAATTGGGTTTCAAACAATTTGGGGGGGAGGGAGGAATAAGGGTGAATACATTTCAAAGATCATATAATAAATAATTGATATATGAATTTTAATCAAATTTGTTAAAGTGAATTTTGAGGAAAACGAAAAAAATCAAAAAAGTACATTAGTAAAGTACTAATACTTAGTATCCGAGGGCCGAAAAACTTCGAGGGGCATAGATACTTAGCTTAAATATTAAATCTTACATTTTTCGTTTTTGTGAAATTTTGTTCAAACACACAGACATACAGACATACTATTTTGCGAGATCCATTTTTGTTTTTAGATCCAGGGGACCTCAAAACGTGTATTTCCGTTGAAATCTCTAGGATAAATCTATAACGATAGAAATAAATATTTCTTCTCCAATATAATGCTCATCATATGCAAAATTACGCCATTTATTTAATATTTCTGTGGTTTTAAAGATACCAGTTAGAATTTATTCTTTTATATACCAAAAATAGCTCGCAATTGTTGCTTATTTGATCTTTTTTGTTCCCTATCATTGTAAAATATTCACTTTTCATCGAATTATTTTTTTTTTAACACAACGTTTTCACTTGCGGAAGTACAATCAAGTTTTTTTCTCTTAATTTATGTCAAACACAAACATCAAAGCGATTAATAAATATTACTAGTCCAAATGATTTTAAGCTCTTTATTTGGACATTTAAAGCATATTGGCTATCTGCCGCATAATATAAAGTTGATTATTTTCAATTAATGCCTCGATTTAAACAACCCGAGTGTAGAGTTTCAGCAAGAATCCTAAGCTCAGCTGAAATCTCTCGCTTTTATTACATAAAATATCTTGAATTTTAAAATTCGTAAAAGCATTGGAGGAAGGAGCAGGCAGCCAGGTGAGAAGCCATTAGATATTAAAACTCTCAAGTTTGAAACGTTTCGGCCTTAATTTAATAATACCAGTCCATTTGAAGAGTATGAACTCAAATGTCAAAGCATTGAGTCGAAATAGCAATTGCAGAGTTGTCATTTTGTTGTGTGTTTAATATACAAAGAATGCTTGTATATAAAAGCCAGTCAATGCTTATATATTGCGCTACTTTTTTGAGTGAAAAAATTGAAATAAAGCCGAAACGTCTCAAACTTGAGAGTTTTATTATCTAATGGCTTCTCACCTGGCTGCCTGCTCCTTCTTGTTAACTACGACATCCACTTTGATCCAATATGCTTTAAATATCCAAATCACCACACCTTACTACTTTGCATTCGTAATAATCTTTTTTACAATATATTAAATAATTAAAAATTTGTTTATCTAAAATTAACCTATTTTATTAAAAAATTTAAAAATAACATAATTTTAATTTGGATTTCTCATTTTATTAAGCATTAAAGCTTTAGAATTTCAGAATTTTCGAAATTCTCTTCTTATAACGCCTTAAATTACAAAAAGATGGTTTTAACTGAACATCGGTTGTGTGCTCTCCGAAGATGATAAAGATAAAAAAAATTCGTGAAAATCTGAAACTTGAAATTTTACAAGATATATTCTTATAAAATTTCAAAAGTAGTATTTTTGGCTAAATTATCCTTAAAAATAACTAATTTAATTTATTTAAAAAAAATTAAGAAAGTCGTATATGAGAAAATTAAAAAAAAAAATACTCTTTGGCCGATTTTATTAAAAAATTCTTTTTAGTGGCATTTGGGTACCTAGCTTAAATATTAAACCTCGAATATTTTTTCTTTTTGATTAATTTTGTTAACAGGCAGACATACACACGGAGTCCATTTTTTAGACTTAGGGGACCTCAAAACGTATATTTCCGTTAGAATCTCGGCATAGATCTTTTTTGCAATTGCAATACTTTCACCATACTAGAAATTACATATATAGATAAGAGAAAGTAAAAAAGCAGAGCCAAATTCTCCTTAAGTTAAGTTTTTTCTAAGGAATATTTCGAAACACAACTTTGCCTTTCATAATTTATTACACAAATCACTGGTGCGAACAGTAGAAGGGGGGAAGGGGTGGGGTGATTACGGTTAAAAACCATATTAAAATTTTTTTATTTTTTTAATTACACTAAAATACAGTAATTTACAAAAATACAAATAGCAATATATATTTACGTGTATATATATTTTATTAAATGTTCTTTTTTTTATTTCTAAATTTTTGAAATATTCTATATTCTTTCCTTCTCCTGCACCGAGAAAAAATCCTTGCTGATCAATTACGCAGAAAGAGGAATAAAAGAAAGAAAAAGCATTTACAAGTAAAATTATTTAGAAAAGTAATTCTTAAACAGAAAAATGAAAACTTTATAAAGAATTCGGAGTATGGCTGGACAAGAGTCTGATTTTAACTTGAAAAAGAAGACGAAGCTTTTGATATATATATATATATACTGTACAATAACTTAAAGTGAGAGAGAGGGCGAGCAAGAGAAAGAAAATCTTGAATATATTTTATAGGAGAGAACAATCCAAAAACTCAGAAGTTCGGAACGCCACTGGAATATTTTATTTTCAATTCAAAACATGCAAAGATCTTTGCCAACGAAAATGAATCTATTGTGACAATTTTTAAATCATCCTCAAAACACATTTTTCCTACCTCACTTGATTATATAGTATTGTTGTACGGTATAGATGGATATTAATAAGCGAAATTAAGTTTGTAGTAAAAAATTAGCCTTTTCTTTCTTGAACTTATGTATTAAAGCTTTTTTAAATTTAGCGATTTGAACTTGGATCATATAATTATAAAAAATTTATTTATATTAAGAAGTTGAAAGAGCATAGCATGGAAATTATTAATTTATTACAAGTATGTTATCTTCTTCTTTTTCTTCTTACCTAAATTTAATTCATTGTATATTCTTAATATATCAATAGATCTCTTATAATCTAAGCTTTTTATTCTTCAAATTCCAAAAAAAATTATTGAGAATGTTAGGTACAGTGAGTTTCAAAAGAAAGTTGCACCCATGCGTTTTATATATATATATATGATGTTTTATTAAAACAAATGTGGAATTTTTTTAATAGGAAAATTTTATATCAAATATTTCTATATTGTTTTTTAAAAACAATCAAATAATCACGCGTAGAGATGAGTAATGTACAAAATTTTCAAAATATCGAATATCAAATAGGCAACACTAATTTTAATATAAATTGTTAGAGCTTAAAAAATATTCCTCAAAAATGAAAAAAAAAAATAAATAAATAACATCACCTGCCCCAAGAAAAAATTTGTAGGGACCTCAGAGGCCTGGAGGCCGAAAAATTTGCAAAAACAACAAAATTGCTATAAAAATAAATACACTGAAATTCTGGATTGTGATGGGATTCAAAAATTATTTCTTCTAACTATTAAATATGCAAGGATAAAAAATTTTACTTGAAAGGAGCTCTCTTTAATAAGACATTTTCGAAAGCATGTTTATTCAAATTTATCTATATTTTTAGGCCAAGGAGGACTATTTAAAAATAATTTAGTCCGGCCTCATTGGCATGAATTCACCGCAGGGTTTGTGGCGTATTTCACGGAATCGCCTATGTTCTATTTTCCTAGCGTTTTTTCCACGCAACGTGACGCGTGCCTACACTTGCCTTTTTGCTCGATGCGTTATTTCTCCAGATGTCTCTATGTCTACCTTCTGCCCTTTACTTGGTCGGGCAAAATGGAATTGATTAACGAATTTATTATTTTAAAAGAGGAAGAATTGCCAAACAATAATAATAAATAAATTATAATACAAATAATCCAGAACACAAAAACTGAGAAAATACCTCCTTAATATTTAAATTTAGCTCGAATAAAATTAAATTGAAAGTAAAATATTAAATTTATTCTTTTTATATATAATTTGATCATACTAGCCAAAATTCATTCTTATTATTATATTATATTTATTTATTATTTAATAATATTTTATATTTGATATATATATATATATATATATTTAATTTTTAAAATAAATTGAAGAGGTTATACCTTCTAATTTCCATCCAAAACACGCGGCGTGAAAAAACTGAATTGTGTCCTTAGACCTAACAAGACGTGCGCCCAAAAACCCACACACCCACACATGGCCTTAGTCTTAATATATCCTCCTCATTTATAAATAGATGAATAAAATATACACAAAAATTTATTTAACAATTAAAAAAATATAGATATTTGAAACTCATTAAAACAAAAGGAAACCGAGTAAATTTCCTTGTTCTAGCTGATATTCGCTTTATCTCTTATATGAGTGATTAAATCTCTTTTACTATTATAAGTACTATTTGTTGTTGTTTTACTGATATACAAACTTTAATGGGATAAACCATCAAAGAAAAATTATAATTCCATATGAATTATTTTTTGCATCCTTTCAACTTTCTCATGTGAATTTATTCCATTAAAAAAAAAAAAAAAACAAGAGTAAAAGAATTAAAAATTATTCTCTCTGTATGATGTAAACCTTTTATTACTTTACTAAGTGGGGATTATTATTAGTAAATAAGTATATATATGTTGCTTATTATTATAAGTGTATGTAAGTACTTTTTTATGTTGTTATCGACTCTTATTTATCCAAGAATTAAAAAATAATCATAATGAAATTTTAAAATTCATTGAAACTTTTTTTGCTCTTTCCTTTCTGGAATGCAAACGGCTTTAGAAATGAATGTCAATATTTATTAACGACGGCTGGTCTATTGATGACTAGGATTTTTAATTATTTTTTGAGATGAAGATATTTCAAACTACATGTATAAACAATTAATTAGAATGACGGAAAGAGGCTTATAAGAAAAGGATAAAATAAAGAAATTTGTTTTTAAACATCATATTTGAAAATCAAGAGAGAGGGCGTTGTCCTTATCAAATACACATTAATACTATCAGTATCAGAAGGTTTTGGATAAGCTGTAGAAATTATTAGAATTGCATCATTAAAACAATTTATTTAAATTTTTTTTTTTTTGCGGATGACGTCCGAAACTAGCTTTTACAGATTTTATCTAAAAATTTATATTCTAACTCTCTTCTTCTATACCTCTGAGCAAAATTAGACTTAACATATGATACATATACATCATATAACATTTTCTTAATAGGGAAAGAAATTTCTTTTAAAAAATAACTCCCAAGGGTCTAACATGAACTCCGCTGCAGCGAAATACAGGTACAAGAAGATATATTTAAAAGTAATAATTAAGAAACATACATTTCAACATTTTGCATTACAAAACAGGGAATCATTAAGAACATTCCTTTAGAATTTGACCTAAATGATCTAAAGAGACATTTATATATTTCCTTGTGAAATAATTAGTGCTTTTAGATTTAATCGTTCAACCAAACCTAATAATAATGTGCTGGAGATCAAAAATCAGAACCATCATATGAACCCTCTACCACTGTTAAAGTTGCATTTCGTTCCCAAAATATTCTTCAATATCTTTTCATCTATTTTGTTAGAGTGTCTGTTATTAACTATATTAGCAGAGTCATACAGTGCTTCATTTGTTTGATATATGGACATCGCACAGGCCTACATACATTGCTACATAATGACAACTTTGGTCCTGACCACAAATAGCCAATAAGTGACTGAGGATGGACGAATAAATTTGATCCGAAACGTCCCTTTCGGCTTTTGGCATCCAAACGCTTCTTTTTTTGCTGCAGTCTGCCTTCCTATTCCTTTATCAGCATCCAACAGCAACTGACTGCTAATCGATGAACATATTATTCATAAAAGTACTATGATAAATAAAATTTTATTAATATATCTTAAATTCTAGTATATATTTAGAGAGTTTTGATTGAATAATTATTGTATATTATTTTTGGAGCACGTTAAAAATCAATTCATTTAATTAAGTATTGGAAGATAAAATTGTCATACTTCAATGGAATGCTCGGTCAATAAATGTTAATAAATCTGATCTTGAGAGAAATATAGAGAATAATAGATGTGGCACTGATTTCGGAAACTTGGCTAAAACTCCATGAACCTTTTCATAAAAGTGGATATCATCTTATAAGTGGTCGAATTCGGGTAGGCGGAGGTTCTTGTATTTTAATTAACTGAAATTAACTTTAATAGAAATAATAAAAATTTTGAAATATGTGGTGTCAGACTACAGTGAAATAACAAGTTCATTATTATTATATATATTTATTCTTACATCAACACACCTATAGAGAAAAACAGTGGCAACAAATCTTATATAAGGTAGAAAGTCCGGTATTTATCGGAGGGGAGGGGATTTTAACGCAGTATTAACTGCTTTTGGGTGTTTTAGTCTTTTCAGCATCTGAGGCCATATAGACTTGAAACGATACACAGTATATTTTAATTACGGTATAAATTATCCAGGCATATTTATTTATATCGATTGGTATCCATCGGTATCTTAACTTTTAAGGTTATCAATATTGACAATGTCACTATCTTTAACATCTCGGCCATGGGGAGGGGAGTTGCTTTATGGTGTAATCATGATAATTATTCTGGAGAATTTTATTGCATAATATTGAAAATTCGCGATTAGTAATTCTAAATGATGGCAGCCAGACCATGATAGAATCATCATGATCATCATCACGAACATGTACCCAAACATCGAGCTATTTTTTGTATCCAGCCTTCTCCAAATGGTTTAAAACTGTTTGATGGTGAATTTTGAGTTACTTAACGATGGCTGTCTTTGTGCCGGTCTTGCACCACTTTTTGCAAGATTCCATCGACTTTTTCAATATTTGGTAGGCCAGAACGAGGTGGATTTTTGACATCAAAATTTCCAAAACGAAATCGAGCAAACCATTCATGGTTGGTTCTTTCTGATATCACGGCAAACTGTACAAATATTTTTAGCCGCCTGCGTTGCGTTTTTTTATTTTTTTGAAATAAAATTTCAAAATGTATCAAATTTCTTCCTTGTTTTCACTCATTTTGAAAACAGAATAACTTTTGACTTTTCAACAAATTTCAACCGTTTTTCTTGAATAATCTATTAAATGGCGCCAAATATAAGAGAATTATATTACAAGAATTATACGACTTTAAAGCCATCTATCGGCAAAATAGGCGGAAACTTTTTCGACTATCCTTTATATTAATATATGGTAATGCATTTAATAGTCTCCTTAATAAAATTGATTCTAGAGTAGTAGAATTTGTATGGGCTATATACGAGCACACCTATTAATACCTTATTAGCTGAGGCCTGCATAATACCTCTACACATCAGAAGGCATAAGTTGGCTAATAAATTTATTTTATCACGTGCCTCAATATGTATTAATACAATCATTGATTCTATTGTCAAATTGGTTTTAAAGGTTATAAAATTTTAATAGTGATTGTAAATGTAATTTAAAAAATTAAATCTAAATTAATAGCGATGAAAAAGAATAAAAACTTACCTATTTTTTATACATGATTATAATAACCATACATAAACATTATTGTAGATATTAATACTTTCAAAAAAGGATCCTCTTCTCAGCAACTCTTGGTAAATCAGCATCTCAAAAGCAAATTTTCAAAGGCGAACATCATCCATACTGATGTTCTAAGAATAAGAATGGTGTTGGTTCTTCACATTTGTATTCTTTGCAAAAGCATATGCATTATTGCAAGCATTGGTGTATATCAACTCCAGTAATTTTGACCAAGTAATCGTGTGCACTGACTCACAAAGTCTGTTAAAAGCTTTTAAAGTTAATAATAATGCTAAAAATATTATATTTAAAATTATTGAAATTATCATTAAAATAAAGGAAAAGGGAGCTTCCATTCTTCATATGAATATCTTCACATGAGGAAATTCATGAAATGGCTGATGGAGCTGCAGTTAACTAAATTTTCCATGGGCTAGCAAGATTTCCTGACATTTTATGGCACGATCTGCTTGTCAAGCTAAATGAAGACATCATGAATAGACAGCAAACAGAATGGTCACAATCTGCAATACATATGGTCTCACTTCTCTACAAAGTATTTTCACAAATAAAAAGTGACCTCTAATTTTACTCTCTAGGTCTTTCTAGGAGAATAATAACTAGTTTAAATTCTTTAGAGTGGGACATTCTTCAGTTTGCGCACATCTTTTCGGAATTTGAGTTTTTGAAAGATCCTTATGGAGTGAGTGTAGTTGATGCCCTTCACAAAAAGGTCTTGTCGGCATACTAGATATGTCATTATGTGTTAGATAATCTCTTTTATTTTCTTGTTGCTCAAAATAATTATAATATTTATAAATATATTTGTGCATAGAATATAGATTTAGAAATTAGTAATTGCTATCTAATCTTATTTATATATTTAATGTATTATGTTTGTTTTTTTTTTTTTTTTAATTACCTAATTATTAAGTTTCTCATTTAATTCTTTGGTTGTAGTTCAAAATTATGTTATATCAGAATAAGATTATAATGTAAATCCAATTATACGACAAGCTTAGCTATTACTAGTAAAAATGGAAAGAATAAAAATTCAATCTTAAAATTTGAAAAAAAAAAAAAAAAATACATTTATGACAATTAATTTCAATTTTTGTCAATTTATAATACATTAAAATTATTTCAAAGTATTTGAATGTACATTTTGACTGAAACAGTTTTTTTTTTTTTATTTTATTGTTATGGAAATAGTAGTTTTAAAGACCCATTCACTTGCGGGATCTTACATAAAATAAATTAACATTAATTATCTTTTAGCTAATTTCATTATGGTTTTCTTTTTTCTCATAAATATACTATCTAATCTTATTTATTTAAATTTCTAATTTTTTTTCATTATTATCTAATAAATGTTTAAATAGACTCAGGGATTTAAATTTGATGAGTAGGCGGATAGGCGATTGCGAGATGTTCGAGATAAGACTCGCCAATCTTTTGTTTTATTTTCATCTGATGTCACTCAGCCTTTTTTTCGGTTTTCATCTCTTTTGGCTAGAGACGTATCCAGATGTTCATGGTTCAGTAGAGTCCCCAGGAATTTTTTTCTTCTAAGTACCTTAGAGTTGGTTTTTATTTTTTTTATTTTTTGCAAGAGATTTTCTTTAGAGATTCAACTTAAACTTATTATTTTTGTGATTTTTTTCATGTTTTTATAAAATTTTGTGTTAACTTTTATAATTGCATTCGTTTTTCGGAGAGGCTGGGCCCGCTTAATTACACAACACACGGAACTCAACTCTTCTTTCTACTACTTAAATGGAGTTTGGAGATTTTTGAAATTTTCTTTTGCTTTGGGCCTCCTCCCAATATGCCGAACTGTCCTTTTTTTTTAGGTAAAATTAGAATTCAGAGAGAGATAAAATTTGACCTCTTCATTTTTTTAATTTTCTAAAAGCGTTAAGTTATGCGGAGAATCCAATTTGGTAATGGATTGTCAAAGAATTATTCATTTTTTCGCCAAAACTTTCATGTATACTTGTTTTGTTTTCACTACTATTCAATCACTTTGCTGGACTGTGGTTTATGCATTCCCTCTGGTTAGAACAAAGGACTTGGTTTTACGAGTTTATATTTCAAGAATTAAATTTTTACACTTATTATTTAATTAAATTTTATTTAATGTGTACTGGAGACAATGTAGTTCAATACTTGTGTATATCGGGCCTAATCCTGACACCGATACCAGTTAAACAAATTCATTTTTGTTTCGATGATTCCGCGATTAATGTATTTGCTTTAACTATATTCTTGAAATGTTTAAATTTGAATTGCCACTCAACTACTTGCATATCTCTGATCCTAAATAAGAGACTTGAGCACCTTCAATTTTTTTTCTAAAGTAGCATTATATGTAGAAAGAATTGGCAGAAATCTTTTATCGTATTCTGAAAAAATTCACCTCCTTTTCAACGAATAGGATTTATTTATGATAGCAATTCCGGAGAAAACAAATTTGTGGAAGAAGAAAACCCAACCACATTTGAGGAACCTTGGATCGTTTGAAATCAATATGTCGCAAGAATCTGAAGCAATTTTTTTTTAAGTTGAGTGTGCGTGTATCGGGTAGGCCGCATTTGCCACTCTGTTAACCAAGGGCCTAGGCCGGCTGGCTTTTGTTTCCCAAGCACGGAAGTGTCGTCGGCTGGGAATCCCTTACCATACCCATCGTACCCTTAGACGACAAGTAAAGGGACCAACAGGCCAAGGGAATCTCCGTCCCGTTCAGAACTCCAAGACTTGCTTGCTCTGCACGTCGCTTGCTGGCTAATCCAATAATTTGATTTCCTTCTCAACTGACGCTTTTCCCACTAGCAAACGCAAAGCTTTTATCGGTGTTAACTGAGTTTTGCAGATTTACTTAAAAATAAATTAAACTAATTTCTAATAGAACATTCACAATATAGATACAATTGGCATTTTTTAAAGTTAGCCTCTTCATTAATTAACTTGGATCGTTATGAGAAATAAACTTTATCTATTATTTTTCTAAGGCAATACATTTTACTCATTTATTAAAAAGTAATAAAACTCTTTATTGGTTATATAGTTTCAATATAATTGGAAGTTTCCCAGCGACTTGTTATCCTCACTTACTCATTCTCTTTTTCTTTTTCATTCTTTATACCTTTTGAAATTGGCAAAAATGCTTTTAAGAAATCTAAAAAAAAATTTGCATGACGTCTCTAACTTTTTTTTTAATTAAAATTTTTAATATAAAAATGAAAAGAATAATAAATATCTTATTTAATTTTTTTTTGTTAAATAAAAAGATATTACCTTAAGAAAAAAATTATTTTACTTTTTTAAGCTTATTATATTAAATTCTCTCTTTAGTCATACTTTCTGTCAGTGTTGGCACGATCTGGTTAAACTCTTGAGATTCTACTGGTGTGATTTCCCAATTTTTTCTTACATGCATTTTTGTCATTCACCTTCAACTGATAATGAGAAGCTTAGGGCTTTATCCGATCAGCTTGTAACTAATATGTAGACAGAGAAGAAGAAAATATCTATTGCATAGACATGGATAGCGAATTCTTTTGAATTTTGATCTCATAGATTTTTATGGCCAATTTAATATTATTATATAATATGATTTAAATATAATAGCTAAAAAATTATCCAGCTCGTAGTTCTCTAATAAATTTTCATCTTAAAAATAATTGCCCACTCCTGCTCTAAAAGATCTTGCTTACCCCAATTTAACTTTTTTTATATTCATAGTTAGTCTGTAATGTTTTATAACAATAATATTAAAAATTAATTATTTCAATTTGTTTCCTCTTATAATGATTATAATAAATAAATAAAAAATAGGCAACCAAGTTGCAACACTTTCTCATTTCTTTTTAGACATAGCTAATCATATCTTTTGGGAATATGATATGGCCCCTCTACAATCCTATAGAGTATGCAAGTTATCGTG
>JAAAKE020080456.1:0-24323 GCA_010014785.2 Anisolabis maritima | reverse complement strand
TATCATCAGCGAAACGAAGATTAGAAATTCTCCTTCCACCAATAACCGCACCACCCTCCCATTCTTCAAGCACAATGAGCATAAGATATTCTGTGTATATGTTGAATAATAGAGGCGAGAGAACACATCCCTGCCGAACACCCTTCTTGATCTGGCATTTTTTTGAAACTATAAACTTCCGAAAATCAGTTTTTAAAATTGTATTCACTGTTGAAAAAGTCATTATCGGAATATATCTTACTAGGACCTCTTTGAAAGGAAAACCTTTTGAGGGAATCAAGTAAAGTATCTGTGGATAAATCAAGACCCAAATCAAAATTAACTGCTTTGATTGAAAAAGAGACGGGACGATAGGTATAAAATTGCAGAAATGCGCCAAAAGTGCTAGGTGAGGGCATGAATCCGATCGACTAGTTTCATTCAAGCTATTAATACCCACTAAATAAGTTCGTTCATTTTCTCTTATATTCAATTAAATTAGTTTATTTCAAAGAAATTAATTTTCTTCTTTGTAGATCCTGTAACGCGGATGAGGGGGGGGGAGAAGAATAACCCTTTGGGTGGGGGATTCGTGTCACCTACTTTCTCCTGCTCATATCTATCATATAAATGAGTGACTTTGAAATTATTATATCTCAAAGTCCAGAAGTTTTACCACAGAAATGGAATTTAATCATAAAATTTAAAATAATTATTTGGAAATGAAAGGCCTAATAGTCGACAAAATACTCATTTGATTGATTTTAGTTTCTTTTTGCATTGTTAGAAAAGACCAGATGAAACCCATTTTCACCAGAATTAATATAGTTGAGAAACACGAACAACTAATTTTTAATTGAGGGTATGCGTCGGCCTGATTGCTATAACAATTTACAAATTTTTTATGAGAAATTGTATATGAAGTATATGTCCAAGATCTCTCTACAGAGTCACGGGTGGTGATTACTAATACATAAATTTTCAAACTCATTTAAATCCTAGAGTCATTTTCCATACGTTTGTATCTCAAGAGGGCCACGAATAAAATTATTTTAAATATTTAAAATTAAAAGTAAGATTCATTCATCCATTTTCCTTGTTTTTATTCTTGTTGATTTTGCAATTTTTTTCTTTTTTTTTTTTGAATTTGTGAAAGGTCCAACTTCTGATGTGAAAATCCTTTTAAAAAAATGGTAAAATTTCGAAATGCCAAGAGACTCGAGGTAAAAAGTTACAAAAGCAACAATGGAGTCTGTGCCTTTTCCAATTTTGGCACCCTGAATAAACGTCAAAATTTATGAAACTTTCTTTTGAGAGCCTTAAAATATTACTTTAGAAGATCAGTCCTATATAACAGATATAAGGTGCAGGGGGAGTATGGGTTGCCCTCTGAAATAGACAAGTTTCCATCATTTAAGTGAATTTCATATAAAGAATTGGTTTGAGGGGAAGAATAAAAAGAATCAAAATGCTAATATGAGATTTAATAAAAAATAAAATTCTTTAGTTTTTCTTAAAAACAAAAAGGTAAAAAAGAAAAATAAAATTGCATTGAACTGTTCTAAAATTGAAGATTCAATAATAAAAGGATCATATTTATTTGAAACATTTCCTATATGAAAACTTAAATACTTGTAAATGCTCTCTGTTCCTTAGAATAGTGATAAACCTCATCCTCATTGTTTAGTCTACATTCAATCTGATAAAAATGTAAATAAATTATGAATGATTTATCGTTTAAATATATACATAAAATATTCTATAAGGCTTCAAATACCAAAAGATATACAAAATTAAATGAAAGTTTCATTCCTGGTTTCATAATGGAATTTGGCGCGATCCAAGAATGACAAGATATTTTTTACTATGATAAGGTAACTTATTTGGGCTTTTCTTTTCCTTTACTTTTGCTTTACCAGCCTAAAAAAAATTGTTGGAAAGCCAATTTTTTCCAGAAATTTGTAAAAATAACGAAAATATAGAAGAAAGAAATTATAACTTACTTTTTCTGGTTTTTTTTTTTTTCTCCATTGTATTTATCAGCCCAAAAACTTGAACAAAGTAAATTTGTTTGAAATTACTATGATAATAAATAAAAAGTGGGAAAATATTGACAAGTTTATTTATTTATGCATCAGTGAAACTCACTTCATGTAAGTTAAAAAAGCAAAGAAAATAAAAACAAAGAATAATTATAACTTATAGTTAATTCACCATATAATGATATATAACGACCAAGCATATAAAGAATAACGAATTTGAAATAGTATAAAAATAATTTATAATATCATATGGGGTAATTTTTCCAATAAAAAACTCACCAAATTACTCTAGAAAACGGGATCTACTGTCGTTTTAATTCTAGTGTCTTTCCTGATTTAATATGGCTCGGTACAGTTCGGTCCGATTACAGTTCAATAGGCCTCGGTTCGATATTCCCTTAAAAAATAAATTTTTTTTAGTTCCACTATTTTTGATATTTTGTCCGTCTCGAATCCTAAATGAATAAATTATAAATATACTTACCAAAATGTAAAAATTGTAGAAAATCTGGAAGCGAGGATTCAAGGACCACCCTAGTGCATATATGCATATTAGGGGGCCATTATTTTCGCAAAGTCGAAATTTCTTTTACTTCCCCCAAAAAATAAATAATTAAAATGCTAAAAAAAAAACAGAGAGCTCAAAACCTAGTTTGGAAAGCAATAGCTCGTACCGGGAAGAGGTTGAATTTTTAAATGTCATTTACATGGGTAAAATGCATGTTTCGAGTATCACTTTCTTGTTTTCCATCCTTTTAACTTAAAAAGTGGTGCACTTATGCTTTGGGTGCAACTGAATACGAATATAATTTCAGAAAAGACTTTTGACAGTTGGCAGCTCTCATTATTACTGTCAACTGGCACAGGTTAGTGCTTTCTAAATTAGTTTTTTTGAGCTCTCAGCTTATTTTTTTGGGCTTTTTAATTAAGATTGTGAGGTAAACTAAAAGAAAATAACGGCTACCCTAGTGTATATACGCTATGTGTAAATGTATATATACATATAGGGTATACTCCAATGTTTTTCAAATATATCTTATTTACTTTTTTGTATTTTTTTCAGCCAAAAGCACGCACCAAGGAGCTCTATCAACAAACATGCACCTATTTGGAAAAGTTAGGCTTTCTGGATTGGGAGATATTTGGATTAGCAGTTTTATCAGGTATTGTAATTCGCACTTTTTATTGTTTTAAAAGGTTTAGATTTGCAAAAAAATTTTAAAATTCAACGAGTTCTCAGATCAGATTTTGCTACGAAATTTGTGAATTATAAATTTGAAAACTTTGCTAGACTATATGATTTTAAATTAATTACGTCAAATCCTTATCATCCTCAAAATAATGGGTTTATTGAATCACAAGTCAAAAATTTTAAATATCACTATGAGAAGTCTGATGATTCTTATAAAATGTTAAGAGTTGCTCCAAAGCATTCTTTCCAAGTTTAAATACGTATAGTAAAAATACAAGTCATTTTTGCTTTAACAGACTCATTATTTATAGCCCTAAATCTAAGTAAAATAAATGTAAGAGAAAAACCGGAAAGGCTAATATATTCAGCGATAAATAAGCTTCAAATTGATATATAACAATAGGTAAAAGTAGAAAAAAAATTGGTTGTAAAAAAACAAATGGACCTTAGCCTAATTCGCCCATTATTTATGCATTAACTATAATAAGAATAATTAATATTTGTTGTAAAGTGATTTAGAGCAATTGAAAGAGATATTTATAGAAGTAATTCCCTGTTTATAAGAGAAAAATATTTTTATTTTGAAGTTCAAACATGAAAAAACTAAATATCTTCTATATATAGGCATTATTTCGATATAGTTAATAACTTAGAAGATATTTAGATTTTTCATGTTTGAACTGCAAAATAAAAATATTTTTCTCTTACAAACAGGGAATTACTTCTATAAATATCTCTTTCATTAACTTTATCGAAATAATGCCTATATATATTTATATAAAATTGTTCTATCCATCATATGAACAACTTTTGTTTAAAAAATTTTTTGTAACTTTAACCCTCAAGGGTCTCTAATAGGACCGTTTAATATTTAGAAGGCCTCTAACTAAGAATGAGTAAAAGATACAAAAATTTTTTCACACAATTGTTGTTTAAAATGACGAATAGAGCAATTTTGTATGTTGATATTATTTCGATTCAGTTAATATTTTAAAAGATATTTGGATTTTTCAGGGGTTTTTTTTTTGTGAATAAAAAATGATATTTCAAAGTGATCTGGTGTAGGCAGCCAACAAAATAATATTATTTATTCTCGTTTTATTAAATGTTGATTCACGACTTATTAAATGATGTTTCAAATTTTGAGCCTATTTACTAGTAAATTATAAGGTTTAAAAGAAAAGTATAAGTAAAGTTGTCTGGAATTTAATAATAAAAAATTTGAGACCTTAAACATATTGCTACATTAATAAATTTCCTTGAAGCATTTAACTGACCCTCCCTCCCGCGATTGTCGACCACCCCTGGAATCTACATCATTGTATTTCTAACTTCGATGCCCAGAACAGAGATCATAAGCCAAATCTCTAACAAGTTTAGTGCATACTCAATGTTACCTATCCCTGGTATATTCTAAAAAACATTTATTTGTTTAAGTGATAAAAAAATAATAAACAATGAGTCCTGAAAGGGAGTAGGCTGCCTGTCTCTCTCTCTCATTATAAACAATGAGTAGTTGAAAAAATAAATAGGCCTACTCTTTATTTTAAGTGCTTATCAAGGCAAGAGGGAATTTCTTTTCCTAACTAAATATGAACAGAGCATAGAAAACATCAGTAGATATAAACCTGACGCAAAGATTATATAAAGGAGAGGATTGGTCCAGATAACGCTGCTCTCATACATAAATACATATTCTTAAAAATAGAGCTTGCTTTTGCTACCAAAAAAATTATAAAAGTCCTGTTAACAAATGCAAATAATCATAAAATATCATCTTTACCTATTTAGGTAAGAAAAAGTAATGTAATCTGGAGTCACACCAGATTTTAGAGGTCGACATATTTTTTTTTCTTTCTGATAGTATATCAGCACACAAGAGGTAAATATTGGTAATACCAATTTTTCCATTCCAAATTTAGTCTGATAAATAAAATCATGTAAAAAAGAAAAAAAATTAAAATGGCAATTAAATCTCATTTAATAAAAAACATAGTATTTATAAATATTTATATTCTGGTATAGTCATGGTAACCATTTCTCCTATTTTTTCTGTGGAATTTTTTATATCTTAAATTAAAGCCCCCAAAATAGGGCTAGGTTGGTAAACCGATTAAATTTTGTAAATTTTAACCGGTTAAAAAAACGGTTTAAAAAATTAATCGGTTAATATGTATTTTCAACTAAAAATTTAACTATCCGGTTAAAATAATATTCATTTAAGAAATTAGTTGACCAAATAGATTTTTTTTAAATTAATTAGGGCCAAAGGGTACTTTAATTAATAAAGATTCTTCTTTTTTTAACAATCAAGTCCTAAATCCCTTGCAGCATAAAATATATTAAGAAGCTATAAAAATAAATATAAAAAATTTTAAAAAATTATTTAAGCAAATTTTAATCGCCTTTTTACTATATCAACCTATTTATTGAGAATCCACCAAAATTAAAATTTGCTTAAAATAAAGGGCTGAAATTTGAAAATACATTTAAAAAAATATTTTTTATAAACAAATTGACCCTCCTTAGAATAAAATTTGCTTACACACACCCTCGTACAATCATTTTTTTCTAATTTTTTTATGAAAGACTGTTTTTAAGGGTGAAACTTTTGATATTTATTTTATACCTTTTTAATAAATATTATCCTGCAAAAGAGCTTGATTATTAAAAAGAAAAAATTTTTTAACAGAATAATTTTTTTTTGGTTAACCGGTTAAGAAATTTTCCAAAATTCCAAAAGCCTTACCCAAACTATTTTGAGGTGAAAAATAATTAACACATTTTAAATTTAATCTATTTATTATAGGTATTTAGGATTTAATAAAAATCGTTAAAGGAGTTTATGAGAAAATCTCAAGTCTTCAATTCTTACAAGAGTAAAATCGGCTCCAAACAATTTTGTTTTAATAAATTTCAAATAATTTAAAAATAATTGATATATGAATTTTGGTTCCCATTTATGAATGTTGTTTGATCTTTAATTTCTGATTTTTTTGTTTTGATTTGTTTTAGGGTAAGATGAGCAAATTTTCTTCAATTTTGATCAAAATTGTTAAAGCAAAGTTTGAGAAAATCGAAACAAAAAAACTAAAAAAAGAAATTAGTAAAGTACTGGTATCTGTTGGCCGATTTTATTCAAAACATTCAACATGGTTACGGAGCTTAAATGTCATATTTGATCCCCGAACATTTACTCGTTTTTGAGATATTTTGTTTTCCACTCATACACAGACTTATTTTGCGAGACCCATTTTTTTAGACTTAGTCGTCTGTATTTTTCTCAAAATATCGACTTCTAATTTTTTTGCGATTGCAAGACAATATATTATTATATTACATATATATATATAGGTAAAAACAGCCGACACCAACTGGGTCTGTCTCTGAACTATACTACTAAGATATAGTGAGCACAGTGAAAAGCGGTGCAGACTTTTCAATAGTATAGAAATACATATTTCAAATGGGATACTATATATTGACAGGGGTCTACTTATTGAATTTTCTCTGAGATTCCCAATTATGAATGTTGTTTGAATTTTAATTTCTGATTTTTTGTTTTGATTTGTTTTAGGGGAAGATGAGCAAATTTTCTTTCCCAGCAGAGGTGTTCTCTAAATCATTATCTGTAATTTAGGTTTTTCGAGATCTATTAGATTCAAATGAATTAGATATAAATAAATAAATGAATATTTCGAAGCACGCAATTTGAAGCCAAATATTATTTTTAATAAAATAATTTTTGCGAGTGTATATCGGTCGACAGCACATCACATTATTTTCTCTTACCTAAGCAGATAAGAGAAAGTTATGAGATGTGCTTTTAGTAACACCAGATATTTTTCATTAATATGGAAATTTTCCTACTTATATCTTTATTTATTTATCTATCAATATTTCTGGTGAACTCTTGAGATTAATAGGATTTTTTTTTTTTGTTTTTAGATGGCGATTACCTCTTTGTCGATCCAGACAATAAATTATCGAAATATGCACCCAAAAATTGGAAATCATCCAATTCGCATGTAAGTAGAGTTGTAAATAACCTACTCATTTTCATATATAAAAGATTTTATCTATTTACTTTCCTAAGTATTTTTATGACTCAGATATAAAATCTTTGTTAGCTTGCAAAGAATATAACTTCGATTCTTGCTAGTTTTTGCAAATGTAGTATATCAAAAGATTTTTTAGTTTGTTCTACAAATTAATTTAAGACCTAGACCGAGGGCCTTCGACCATCTTACAATTAAATAATATTAAAAATGCTTTAAACACCTAACAGTATAGTTAATTAGTTTTTATAACAAATCACTCTCTCTATATTTGACTTGAGATTCCTTTTTACTTTATCTTACCTATCTATGAAATATATATAGTGAGAAAGTATTGCGATCGCCAAAAAAATTGAAGTTGAGATTTCAACAGAAATACACATTTTAACTTCCCCTGAGTCTAAAAAAAAATGGGTCTCGCAAAATGATCTGTGTATGAAAAAAATTTCTCAAAAACAAAAGCCTATGAGGCTTTTCAATAAAATCGGCCAAAGAGTACTAGTACTTTATTGATGTCCATTTTTAGTTTGTTTCGATTTTCTCAAAATTCGGCCTAACGTTTTTAATTAAAATTCATACATTAATATTATCCTTACCATTAACATTACCCTTATCCCCCCCAAAAATTGTTTGGTCTGATGTAATCTTTTGGCATTGTTCGGATAAACGGCCGGACTAACCTCTCCGTTTCTTAAACTACGAGTACTTTAATGAAATTGATTGTATTGGTATCAATATATGGCTACTAGGAGGCCCGACGCCAAAAATCTGGTGTGACAGTACATCACTCAGCTTATTACTCCTTTTAGGTAGATATTTCGCTGCAAATGAAAATATGAAATATATTTTTAATCCAATTTGATGTCTCGACAGAATCTTATTTATATGGCAACCTAGATGAAGTTATTTATATACAACAACAAAAGAGATATAACACTGAGGTATGTCTTTTAAAGAAAAGTTATTATGGTTTAAAACAGGCTCCTAGATGTTGGAATAAAGATTTAATGATTATTTATTAAAATCAGGAAAAGTAAATTTGATTCCTGTCTTTACAACCGAAACTGAAATCGTAGTTGCTAGTGAAGCGACACGCAAACTAATTTGGATCAAAAAAATTTTGAAAGAATTAGACATCAAGTTAAAGAACCAATACTTCAAGTTGACAACAAGACAGCTATCCGTTTGGCTCAGAATCCAGAGTTTCAGAGAAGGACGAAACATATTCGTATAAAGCATTTCTTCAAAAGAGAATTGGTAATTGAAGGGAAAATTTAAATATCCGAAAGGGATGGTGAAAAACAATTAGCAGATATGATAACGAAACCACTTCACGTCCCTCAAATTCAAAAATTATGTTTTCTGATTGGAATAATTGCATTATTAAATGAGAGAGAGTGTTGATATAATATATATTTTAAAAAAAAATCCATTTTGTCCTACTCCATTTAATAATCTGATTATACCACTATTTTGTTATTGTTGTTACTTTTTCCTTTTCTTTGTAAACATTTTTTTTCCTCTCCCTAAATAAACTTTTTTTAATCTTTAATTTATTTTATTTATTTATTTAATATTTAAATATTGTATTATTTCTACAAAATTTATATATTTTTTTCATTATAAGATTTGTCCATGAATTGGAGTCAAATAATGTTATATTGAAAAGAAATTAATGAAAATTTGCAAATCATATATCTTTTGTTTTTAAAATTTTATCCCTCTAAAATTGAAATATCTATTGTACAAGTAATAGGCCTACGCATATTTCCATTTTGTTTAAAGATTTTGATTAAAATTCATATATCAATTATTTATTAGATGATCTTTGAAATATTATCTCTTATCCGTCCAAAATTGTTGGGGGCCCACTTTACTAATGTACTCTTTATTTCGTCTTATTGCCGTTTTTCGGGTAAACGGGAGTAACTGGTCTGAATTTTACATTATCTGTTTTTTTTTCTGTTAACTACTCTATATATACAATTTAATCAATATATATTGATTGATGATCAATATATATTGATTAAATTGGCTCTACATTGTTCTTTTAAAAGATGAATTAAAGAAAGGATACCTATAGGACCGGACGCAAAAAATCTGATGTGACAACACCTCTTAAACTATTCTAACGATTTTGATTAAATTGGCTGTATATATAATAAATTAGATAATTTTTTAGATGTATTAATCATTTTCCACCTCAAAATAGTGTGGGACCCTCAATTTACATGATGGTCCATGCGGACTTGCGCCTTTGTCATTTTTTGTAAAAAAAAAAACAAAGTGCGAGTCATATGAAATTCTCATTTATTAAACAAAATAAATTTAAGTTGGCTGTACATTGAACGGCTACCTTTGGAGCCAGAAGCAAAAAATATAGACGAAAATTTACTCTTAACTTAAAACAACAAATCAATCAGAAATTAAAGAACAAACAACATTCATAATTGGAAATCTATTAAATTTTTGCGCTCTCTACTTAATGTATATTAATAATCTGGTGTGAAAAACGCACAACAGACAACTTTCTCTTACCTAAGGTAAGGAAAGCTGAGTATGTGCTGTCACATCAGATTTTTGTGTCTGGCCCCATAGGTAGCCATTCAATGTACAGCCAACTTGAATTTATTTTAATAAATGAGAATTTCATATGACTCGCACTTTGTTTGTTTTACAAAAGATGACAAAGGCCAGATGCGCAAGTTAGGTCTGCGTGGACCCCTTCCGATGAAGCAAAAAAGGCAATCAGAAACCTTGTAGACATCCCCTGGGGAAATATAGAGACCATGTAAACTACGATCCAAACAACCACCATCACATCCTAACCATCCACTCTTGATAATGACTCTAAAAGGAGAGCTTATTGCCGCCAATAAAAAAATGACCACTATATGTATGGGATGGTGGTCGACATTTCTAACAAAAATTAAAATGTATTTACCAAAAAAAAAAATCGTTTATATTTCTTGATAGGTTTGGCCGCTTTATACCGGGACCCGGTGGAACCGTGTGGGTTCCACGACTAATGGTGTGATTATGAGTTAAGGGGTAGCGATGCGATACGTGTGATTGGATGTACGATTATACCATTTGCAGTTTTAAGCTTGAAGACACATGAGAAGCCATCATTTCACATGTAGTAGTCAAGGATCTGGCTATCTTCCATTGCTGTGGGAGGGGATGTTCTTTTAACAGTACTAGTTGTCCTTGTTTTGGGCTTGTTTTTCCACTAAACATTTTGGTCGACTATGCAGAGTGTTCAAATACTCTGTTTGCAACCTATCCTAAAAATGTTTCGACAGCATTAATCCATGATGCCACCGTTGCCGATATTTTCCCGCGATTTGAGGCCTGCAGTGTAGTAGCCGTTCATGCATTTCATGTACCATGACTTTAGTGATATGAGCATCTCGAGGTAAAAGTATCGGATGTTTATGCATGAGATCCATCCTAGCAGCAGACAATCTACCTCCTACCATAATTATCCCAAAGGAATCTAAAAATGGGTTCATGGGTTCAGTGACAAAATCGTACACTTCCTTTTCAAAGATAATTTGTTTTTAAGGCGACTAACTCCTCTGGATAATAGTGTTCTTGGACTAACATTACTAATCGATTTTCAGTCACTTAAAGACCTCAGTGGAAAACAAGCGTATTGGTCCTATCTCTTTTATATTTCAGGAATAGTATAAATTTCAGGAATATGGCTACAAAAATCTTCATCTTATAAGAAAGACGTGAATCGCTCAAACAACAAATTTTTCTAGTTTCCTCCGGGGGTGTAGAGGATTTGCTAAGTCATGAATGTTGAATGGGTTTTCAGGAAGTGTTCCTGAGGATCCTCAATCTACTCTGAATCCAATAACCCTTTAACTGAGATCCCTCTGGATACTATATCCGCTGGATTCTCTCCTCCAGAGATGTGGGACCAGGTAGAGTTCGGAATAAATTGTTGAATGTAGCTTACTCGATTCAGTACGAAGGTCTTATACTTATAAGAAGATAACCCATCGGAGAATCGGAGAAACAATGCTTTGACGAAATTGGAAAGTACAGTGATGGAACATAAAAATCTAATGACTTCACCAATAAGTGAGCCTCTATTAATTCTAATCTAGAGAGAAACAAAGGTGCAACTCTTGCACGAGCACAAAGTATCGCACTGAGACAAGTTTTTGAATGATAAGACATAAATGACGCAGCCGTAATCCTCTTCACTGGCGTCACAATAGCCAAAAAGCCTTACGTCAGTAGCGTTATCTCGTACTTGCTAAACGATATTTTGAGTTAAAGTCTCTTGGGATATGCTGCCGTTACAAGACACCCCGGCCCAGTGAAAACATATCGCGGTCGCCAACATATAAAAGGGAAATTAAAATTTCTCTAGCAAGGATATACCTTACTTTCGCATCGCCATTTAGCTAGCCCGATTGGAAGTACTCACATTACTTGACACAAGCAAGAGGTGAGCAGGCCCACAAAGGGATGTGGCAGTATGTAAACAACCATAATAATAGGGGTGTCTTTTTTTAAAGGCAGCACATCCGGCTCGCAAGATGGACCCTGGTTCAAGTCCGGAATGCATCAAATATGCCCAGTCAAAACAATTATCTCGTACTTTCTAATCAATCTATAATGGCTTGCAGAGTCTCACCTCATAAAAGCTTCAGTCATTTATGGGCATAACAAAATTTTTGCCAAAATGGTGACATCTGGGCCATTTCATGGAAAATCGAACACTTAACAGTAATTTCAAAGAAATTTTAATTCTTAATGATGCTATTTGATTCCCCAAATATTAGAAAATTTTTCTTACCTCTCTCTCTCTCTAACCTGCAACTCAACAAGAGAATAAGGGATGGTTCCATGCTATCAAGACTCGAAAACCCCCAGAATGTGAAGCCCACACCCAGCAGGTAGCCCCGGATACTATCAATACTAGATACAGGGCTCTGGGCGTTAAGTGAGCGGACGGAAGTTATGGACAATAATAAAAGGAAAAATTGACAAAAACTTGACAATATGGACAAGACAAATAAGATGAAGGCATACTGGAGAAGGTTAAAAAGGAAGAGGGGAAATAAGTAAAGGAAAACAAAATATTGTATATATTGTTAATAAAATATGTTATGTAAATATATGTATAACCCTAAAACCTCAGAGAGGTAAGGGAAAAAGGAATAAAAAATAATTGCCAAATGTCAATGCTTTATTTTTTCAAGTATAACATGAGTTTTTTAAACACATATTTTTTAAAAATCCATTTTCCGATTGTATTATATTAAAATAAAATAGTTTCAATTCAATTTTAAAGTTATATCATAATTTTATTTAACTAGTATCTTCTAACTAAACCATTCTCTATTCAATTCAGATATTTATTTTATAGCCATATTTAATTGCCATTTTCTTAAATATTTGAAATACAATTAAAAAATAAATAAATTAGTCTTCTCCACATTTGGAAAATGAGCACAATTTGCAACTAATGCGGTATAAATTTTAAAATATATTTAAAACATGGGCTAATATAAGGATCTGAGGTATAATATTAATGATTTTAGTCATCACGATAAATGACCTTGCCCTCCATGCCCAACAAAAAATTGTTTTTTCGAAATTTTTTTTCCTTTTTTTTAAGAATGTAGACTAAAATTGTCCCGCTACGCGGACCACCTAGCTACACCAGTGCATACATAACATCTAATTTTGAGATTTATTATCTTTTTAAAATAAAAAAAATAATTTTTATCATTTACGAATCAAAATTAATATTAAATATTATAAAAAGTCAGGTTTTTTCATGATTTTCACCCAAAATTTTATTTATTTTTTGGATTTTGGCCTCCCATTCCCTGGAATTCCTCGAATTTTGATTAGTGATAACCACGACAGTGATGAAAATGGTGAAAATAATAACCATAATTTTTGTTATCTTTGATTGTAGGGACTTGATGCAAATGGTCGTCCCATCCTGGCTTTGTACTTGCGAGTGCAGTTTTATGTGGAGAATCCGGAAGTGTTGCGAGGTGGGCAAACCCAAAACCATTACTACCTTCAATTACGAGAAAATGCACTCCACAGAGATGTTGCCGGATGGAATCCTTCTGAACAGGCCCTTTACCTTCTGGCAGGACTGGCCCTTCAGGCAGACTTGGGCGACTTCTGTCCTGAGACGCATCCAGTGCCAGGATATTTCCAACCCTCAGATTACTTACCACAGCAGGTATAACAAACATATCAATATATAGTGGTGTCTTACAATTCTACGATTCTCAAATCGACAGTTTCCAATTTTGCAGACATGAAATTAGTTGATAGTGAGAAGTCATTTAATATTTGCGTTGCTGTTTTTATTTGTTCTTTGTGCTAATTTTTATGTCTTATTTTAATGTTAATTTATGACTTAATTTTAAATTTCTAAATTCATTGAAAATAATTTTGTATAAAGTTAGTTCTTTTTATTTATGACACCAATAAATCTGAATGAATAAATAAAATAATAATCTTTAAAAATATATAATTAATATTTATTAATTCACATTCTTGAAAAATATTGGCCCAGTAGGGAGTCAAACCCGGATCTTTCAATTTGTTCCCATTATTACACAACCAGGCACCTCTCAAATGTGAGATTTTTAATTAGATTACTTATTTCCGCCATCTGGTGGATTCAATTTCACCAGATAGCGAAAATAAGTAATCTATTAAATAATTATAAGTGAGATAAACAGATTAATTGTGTGGGTTCGGAGAAAAGAAAAAACCAGCTGCTTTTCTTAGGTTCACTATACTTCACTTTATTCGGCAAATATTTAGGCCAACATCACGTCGGCCATCCTCAGTGCCACAATGTGATATTTTTAGTGGACCTGCGTCCGTTAGTTTTATAAAAGATTTTTGGAGAGGTGAGGGACATGTACACAATGAAAAGATTCGAAAGCAAGTGGCACTGAGGATGGCGGACGTGATGTGTGTGTGTTTGGACAAGATTTCTTAAAAACCAAAAACTGCTTGAGACTGTTTACTTACTTACTTACTTACTTAGGCGGCTTCTTGCACCCTATAGTCGTAATCCGCACCCTGTAGCCCATTTCCTTCTCTCCTTCAGTTGAAGTCGACCAGGCTTCGTTCTTCCACTGCTGCTTGGATCCTTCCATTTTTTCCTAGATCTTCCTCTTCGTTTTCTTTCGAACGGTGTTCATTCGAGAACTCTTCTCGACCATCTATGTATGTATTCTTCTCACATGACCATACCATCTCAGTTGTCCTTCTTTGATCGCATCTATAAAGGTTTTTTCGACCTCCATTTTGGCTCTTATTGTGTTGTTATTGATCCGATGAAAGAGTGTTTTTAGAAAAAATCTCATCTTCACACTATTGAGCTTAGTGGCCATTCTACTACTGATGGTCTATGCTTTCGAGACATAAGCGGATCAGCTTTCAACAAAGGTCTTAAATAGAATCTTCTTATTTTTGCTGTTTATAAGAGGGATGTAGTTGCTTTATTAATCTCTTTCCGTTGGTGATTTTGTGGTTCATTTCTTCCTCATTTAATCCGTTTGTCGTATTAAGAACCCCGAGATGTTTATATTTGCTCGTTGTTTTTATGATGCCCTTAGAGGAGGTTATCAAGTCGTGATCTAGCGACCTTTGGTATGTGAAATCAGACCTCTAACTCTGCACCAAAGGACAGACCCTATAAACACTTAACAGTGGAGTTGTTTTCATAACAAAACATTCTTTTGCTTGTGATTGCTTTTTTGTTTTTGAAATAAGTACTTTTTTAAAACACTAAAAGTTCTCCAGGTATTTTTAAACATGAAAAATTTTATTCCATATTTGAAAATCCGATAAAAAAAATGGAGGGGAGGAGTATTTACGGATCAAAAAAAAGAAGCAGAAAATGAGAGCTTAGTTTTTTTAAAGCCTTATGTCATATAAGTAGAAAGTATGCGCATGGAGCAGTCTTGGCTGACGATATAAAATAATATTTAAGAAGTTGTGAGATTAATTATTATTTTTTGTATTGGTTAATGTTTTCGATTAGAGAGGTTCTTTACTTTTTAGAGCATTTATTAATTGTGTTTTAATTCATTATTATTATTCATTTTTTTTAAGATGGTGTCGAGCAGTCCGCAGCTGGTGCAGACATTACCGTCACTCCACCGTGACAACCGTGGGCAAACCCAATCTGAGGCACAATTACAATATATCCGTGAGGCAATTTGTGCGGGCGTAGCTCTTAATGCTCACGTTTATCGACTTAGGTTAAAGAAACAAGAAATGGGTCCTGGGGATGTTTGGCTAGCCCTATGTCCATCAGGCTTACAGCTTCAAGAAATGCGATCAGCAGCTCATGGATCAACATCTCTTGCCTTTCGTTGGAACAATATTGTTAAACTATGTTTTGATGTACGCAATAAAATACTTCATTTTATTCCTATTAATAGTAAATATTAATTATAATATTCATTTTCAGAGGAAGAAATTTGAAATTCGAATTGCAAAATGGCCTACTTCTACCGAAAAATATACTTATTATTCGAATTCGGACGAAAAAAGCAAATCTCTTTTAACATTATGTAGAATTACACATCAATTTTGGATGACTATTCAAGAAAGATTAAGTGAATTAAGACATCGGAAAGAGGAAGAAGAGCGTTCTAAACTTGCTCAATTATATATGTATCCAGCTGAAGCCAAAGGACAACACAATAGTGATCAACAACGTATATCTGTTATTAGTAATACGTCATCAAATACTACATCTGGAATAGTCTCTGATCGAGTCCAAAGTTTGGATGAAAGTGAAGATGACGATCTTGATAACGAAACTGAAATTATGATAAATTCACCACCTGCACCAAGCGTAGAATCTCTTGCACTTGCTCATCTTCATGATATTTCTGAAACAAATGAATCATCTCTTCCATCTCCACTTAGTCATCTTCGTCTCCCCCAAACTTCTAAAGACAAAACACCAAGCCCTCCTTTAAGAATACCTTTTTCAACAAAAATTGCCCATTCTTCAGCTACTATAGCAACCACTGATGGATCACAATGTTCAAGTTCATGTTCAACCGTTGTCATGACAGTTGGTAGAATTACACAAACACAGAATGGTGAAGAACCTCCACGCCCTCCCAGGCGACGTCCTAGTACAGCTTCAAGTCTTGAATTAGGATATAGCCATACTGCTCAAAATTCTCAGCTTTCTGATTCTAATAGTACCTCTGTTGAACTTGATTATTCAGTACAAAGTGCACATACAAGTTCAGGCATATATACATTAAGAAGTTCATGTGATGCAGCCACTGAAGCTGGGACAGAAACTATTACATGTTCATCTGAAACAAGTGGAGTCTATGCTTCTTTAGCTGATGCATCAAATGTACTTCTTGCACGAACAGAAAGTTCTGCAGATTCAATAGTTAGTATTTCTGGCAGTTTCCATGGCGATGGATCTGACCCTTCGGAAGTAGGGCCTCGACTTACCGCTGAAGAACTTTCAAATTTGATTGTAGGACATGCTAGTGGTGTCTATCCAAGCCGAGCAACTGTGAGCTCTACTCTTGACTCTGATAGTGATTATGTAACTCTACCTCCACCACCTCCTCCTCCATATACAGTTCGAAGTATGAGTTTAGCTCAATATTCTTATACTCAATCACAACAAGAAGAGGCTAATGCACGCTTTATAACTTCGAAACCTCAAATAAGCATTTTAACTGCACACACCAGCCTCGTATCATCATCAGCAGCTCCAAGTTTTGCAACACCTACTCTTAACCAAGTTCATCCATTGCGTCTTTATCCACCAGGGGATACAAGAACGCATCCACCAACTCATGTCAAGACTCCTATGTCTAATATTTGTAATAGTGTAAACTATGGACTTGATCCTGGGGCAAAAATGAAGCCACAATCAAAAATCTTACCAATTATTAGCAAAAATAATTATTTAGATGTACATGCATCACGAAGTACAGCATTTCTTCGCTCACATTCCTATGGACAGTATTCACCACAAAGGCAATTCACCCCTCCTCCGCCTCCACCAGTTCTTCAAGCACGACAACCTCCTCCACCGCCTCCTAATCAATCTTCTAGTTCATTAGCAACAGTTTATACTTCGCAGGTTACAAGAGGACAAATTGAACAATTTCAACAACAAATGTATTCTGATGTTGATTATGTTATATATCCCCTCAAAGATCCTGCAATTAGCAAACAAGAGTATATGGATGCTAAACAAAGCTCTCTTATAGCAGCTCATGCAGCTCATGGATTACCATCTCCTCCTCCTCCTTATCCAGTGTATAAAAATCGACATTTTATGTATCGAAGTACACCAAATGTAGCTGCCTCTTCTGGACAAACCTCTTTATTGGCTTTGGGCTTGCCAACAAAATACAATTCTAATCAAAGTTTATCAACTGATATTTATCCTTCTTCTCTTTTAAATACATCTACTCTTCAAAAACCTTCATATGCACCTTCATCATTAGGATTAAATAATATAGGACTTGAGTTTTCTGCACAGAGTGTTCATCCAACTTTAATTTCTTCATCTACTCCTATAGCTCTTGCTTTTGCACGAGCCAGATCAGATGACAACATTCTTAACTCTTATGAGAAACCTCTTCATCAACTTATTGATCGACCTCAATATCGGCGTTTGCCACCGCCTCCACCAACATCAATGCAGCCAGCTCCTCCTCCACCTCCACCACTACCTTATGATTCTCAGGTAAAAAAATTTTATATAAAAATATTAATCCTAATTAATTTATACCTAGTATAGGAGAAAATGGGGCATTTTGAGACACGGGGCATTATGAGATAGCAACATTTTTAGTAAAATTTAGACATTTATCTTATATTATCTATTTTGTCATAGGTACTTTCTTTTACATGTAAAAAAATTAACTAGCTAGAGCATTTCCTCCTTCATTGCGTTATTAAGATTCTAAAAAGACACATTTCTGCTTATAAAGAAAAATTTAATTGGTTCATTTATTAACAAATTACTTAATATATATTACATTATAGCATACTTATCTCCAATTAATTACCATAGGTTGAATTTGTTAGGAATTGTATATTTAAATTAAGACATTTATACAATAGTATGTTAAAAACTGCTTGTGGAACATTTTGTGACATTTTGAAACTCTACAAGTATTTATGTTGTATTTAGTTACAATGAGAGGAGAGACAGAATGGGTTGAATGAAAGGAAAATAGTTCTATAGGACTAAAAAAGAAAATAAGAAAACTTTTATTTAAATTGAAATAGAGAGGAAAATAACTTTTTGTTTTTATTTTTTAAAATTTTATTCAGTTATTTTCCTCTTTTTAGTACATTTTAAATAAATAAAATTTTTTTATTTTTATTTTCTTTAAAGTATAGGTAATATGAATTCAAAAATCTGGTGTGACTAAACGCATATCACAGTACTTTCTTTTATCTAAGGTAGAGATAGCTCCCGTCGTTTACTCGTATAACGGCAAGACTACATAAGTAAAGTGGGCCCCAAACAATTTTAGGGGGGATAAGGGTTAATATTGTACATTTCAAAGATCATCTAATATAAACTTTAATCAAAATAGTTAGAGTGAATTTTGAGAAAATAAAAAAAAAATATTAATGATTTTACTGCCAAAAATTTGTCTCTCAAAGTGCTCCATATATTTGTATTTGTTTTGGAATAATATAATGTTTTAATAATATTTTCTAATTTTTTAAAGTTGCTTCACTCTATTAAGATTGCTCTTATCATAAAAACACTGTTAGTTGTTTAATAACTTATTATTGATTTAGAGAACATTTTTGAATTAAAATTAGATTATCATTGATAAATATTATACCTAATGATGGTGTTATGCAACTAAAAGCCAAAATTCTGTTTTGAAAAAATGCATGCAAAGCCAGACTAAATTTTAAATTTAAAACTATTATTTATCAAAATATAGATCTAATTTTTGGTATCATGGCATAAATCATATTCCATCTGTGTTAAGGTTTTGTCCAGATTTTTCTTAACGGCTTAAGGGGAATGGATGACTAATACGTCGTTTACTCCTGGTCACGTGTTATTGCGTGCAATGTTTCATCAATGTTTTTATCTTTTTCTTTCGATGGAAATGTATGAACTAGGGTTTCTCATTTCCCGGCAAATAATGATTCCCGGGAAACGAGAATATTTCGAAGATATTCCCGGGAGAACCGGGATTTAATATTAACTAATTTAAAAAACAATTAAAATATTCATTTATTTTTTTATTAAAACAAAAAACTTAATTACTAATAGAATAAAAAAAATTATTTATCAGAAGAGTTTTTAAAATGAGTTCTAAGACAAATTAGCGCATTAACTGAATTGTCGTTGAGTCGTGTCCTAATTTTGATGACAAAAAGACTAGCAGTCGAAAATACTTTTTCACTTTCCACTGAGGTTGGTTTAATGCAAAGGAGAGCATCTAAGAACATCTTCAAATTTTTTGTTTATTTTCCACTGGCTTCAAATAAATTAAATTCTTTTAATATAGTCTTATATTCTGTATCTCCAGTATTTTATTTTTGGTGCTCATATTTATAGCACTTTCAAGCTTTCGTTTCAAAACATTTGCTGACATTTCTGCTTCTATATTATTTTCCCTATTGGAAACAATACGCTATCTTCATTTTCAAGTTCAACGGTGCCTTCAATGATATCAACTGGAAATAGGCGGTGTAACAATTTTTTAGATAATTTAAGCATTTCAGATTTAGACGACATTTCAAAAAAATTATTATCTTGTTTAGAATACAATAAACTTGAATTATTTAGGTATTTTACCAATGAAATTAAAATTTTTGGTTATCATGCGCAATTTAAAATTTTGTAGTAATTCTCGAGATATTGAATTATCTAACGATTTAACGTTTCTATTACAAACGGCAGAATCCCCTCACTTTTTATTAAATCCATATCACGTCGACATAATGCTTCGGAAGCTAATTTTACTGGACGTAAACAAGCAATTAATGCTCTTAATATTTGTAACAGCTGATCTTCGTTTTCAAGTAGATGTGTAGCATTAATTTCGCATAGACCTTTTTTAATTGGAATTCTAATTTGCTCAAATCTTTCCAACATATCTAACAAGCTATTCCACCTTGTCGTGCAGTCTAATGATAAGTTTAATTCTTTATTGAGGAAATCGAGAACGAGAAATCCCGGAAGAATTACATAACACAAAACAACAAACAATTAACAAAAAAAAATACAAAAAATACAAGTAAAAAAAAAAAGAAAGAAATGTATGCTCATTAACAAATAACATGTTCATACTAGGGTTTCTCTCCTGGGATTTCTCGTTCTCGATTTCCCGGGAAATTCACGAAAATATCTATTCCCGATTTTCCGAGAAAAAAAGTCAATTCCCGGGATTATTTTAAACATTTATCATCATATAACTGGAAAATAAATATTTTAAAACTCCTTGTTTTATTTAAAAATATTTGAAAACAAAGTAACCATTGACTTTCTTGTTTTCGTTCGATTATGAAGGTGCACAATACAAATTTTTAAAAATCAAAGCGTGTGTGTATCTTTAATGTTTATATTTTAAAAAGTTATAACAAGAATAAATTTAAAATTTAAATAATTTAAAGATTGCAGTTTCTTTGTGAATTAAAGTAAAGTTTAACTAAATTTCAATAACAATTAATTATCTTTTCACTGATATAAAATTTTAAAATTAAAGAAAAAGAATGTCAACAGAAATTTTATTTTACCATTGATTCTACTAATAAGTACAAAGCAAAATGCAATAAATATAATCAAATGATTGTGAGAAAGGGAGGATCCACAAGTTCAAGGCTTAAATTTGATATTTATGCTAGGTACCCAAGTAGCTATGAACTAGCTACCGAAATAGCTACGAAAGTTTTGAATAAAATCGGACAAACAATACTAGTACTTTTCTTATGTATTTTTTTTTTTTGATTTTCTTAAAATCCAATCTAACGAATTTGATTAAAATTCTTATATCAATTATTTTTTAAATGGTCTTTAAAATGTACTAAGCCTTATCCCCCCAAAATTGTTTGGGATAAGTTTCACTTCAAAATAGTGGGGGGCCTTCATTTTGAGAATTAAAGAATCGCATTTCATAATTATTGTAATTTTAAATGAAGACATTTATTTTGGCATTATTCGTGGTTTATTTTAGTAATGAATAATACAAAAAAAATGATATTAATATACGATAAAATACAACGTTTCGGCCACTATTCCTCCAGTCATCATCAGGTAGATGCATTCACTTGACAAGTAAACAAGTATAGTTGTATTATTGTATATTAATATTTATTTTTTTCTATTATTAATTACTAAATTAAGCACGATTATGCCAAAAATGTCTTTTATTTCCAGATAGGACAACTTGTTGCCATAGTAACAAAATATAAATATTTTAAATCCACTGTTTGAAAATAAACAAGATTTAATGTTGCAAATTTATTATTACAAGCAGCACAGGCCGCTCCGGTAGGCTAGGCCCCTGTGTTTTCATTAGAAAGTTTTTTACTCGATCTTTTTTCTATCTATGGGGCATAGTTTGAATCTGAGAATAAGTGAGTTGCACAAAAAATTTTAATATATATAAAAAATTTCAATCTGTCAGCTCAAAAGGAAATCACTTAAATCTCCTTGACAAAGAGACGGACGGACACTTCGCTATTAGTATACATACATAGATTTTTTTTTTTTAATAAATATTGTCCTCGAACCAAATGTTGAATGAAAAAATTTGTGGAATTACTATTTATCTCTTGGATTTTCATATATTATAATAAAGAAAAAAATCAGGAGTGCCCCCTCCTCAATTTTCTCGTATACACATATATAGGTGAGTTTCCACGATTTTTAAAAAACGTTTCCGGTTGACGGAAGTGGATCTAATTTTAACCGTGGTCTCTGATTTTGATATAATGTACGTATACATTTGATTCGTCTCAGTAAAATCATATTTGAGTTATTTAGATATTTAGATTTTCAAATAAAGCACCACTTCCGGTTTCCGGGAATAATTCAAAAGTTGATAGATAGAGATCTACGATTTTACTTAGGTAGATAACACATCACTCAATAAGTCCCGAGGCTAACTATAATACTAAAAAAACATTTTTTTTGCAAAATTCGACTTGATTCATCAACATAGTCTCCTTCAAGAGTGTTACATTCATTCTAACGCTTCTCTAACATTTCGATGCCTTTTTTGTAGAACGATTTATCTTTGGACTCAAAATAGGCGTTTGTTGCGGCTATTACTTGAGCATTTGACGTAAATCTCTTTCCTTGGAGCATTTTTTTGAAGTCTGCGAACAGGTAGTAGTCGCTGAGAGCAAGATCCGGAGAATACGGTGGATGGGGAAGCAATTCGAACTTCAATTCGTGCAATTTGGCCATCGTAGCCAACGACTTGTGACATTGGTGAAAGAGCACTTTTTTCTTTTGTATTTGGGGCCGTTTTTCACAATTTCTTCCTTCAAACGCACCAATAATGCCATGTAATATTCGCTGTTGATGGTCTTTTCTTTCTCAAGATAGTCAACGAATAAAATACCTTGCGCATCCCAAAATACGGAGGCCAAAACCTTACCGGCCGACAGTTGCGCTTTTGGTCGCTCTGGACGGCTTTCACCGACTGCTGCCCATCAGCTGACTGACAATTTGATTCCAGAGTGTAGTGGTGGATCCATGTTTCATCTAATGTCACATACCTACGCAAAAAAATCCTGTTTATTTCGATTAAACAGCTCCAAATAGCGCTCTGAATCATCGACGCGTTACTGTTTTTGGTCCCCGGCACCCACTTTGAACACAGCTTTCTCATGGACAAAAATGTTCATGCAAAATAATGTTTTTTTTTTTTTTAATGTTTTCTGGAATAACTGCCGATTTTGGGCGACGAGAGGGTTCAGCATCATTGGTGTTTGTACGGCCACGTTTAAACTCAACAAACCATCGTTCGACGGTTGCTTTCGATGGAGCAGTCCCCATAACATTTATCAAGCCATTGCTTTGCTTGAACGGTATTTTGAAATGATGATATCTTGCAGATCTGTTTTATTGCATCCTGGATTTGAGGTTATTTCGTTAAATTTAAGGTCACATATATTTGTATCATGTTCATACGATATGCCTTCAAATGCTGGATTTTCGTCTTTATCAAGACCATATTTTCTATAATGTCAATGTCGCTATCATCATCTAATAATTGGTCTACTTGGTGCTGCTGATTTTTTCCCAATAATAATTCTGTCTTAGTAGAACCAAAAAGGATATCCAAAACAGCCAGTTGAATTCCATGTATATAGTATTGTAAATGGAAGGCAGGAGCTAACTTTCCAAAATTAACCATAACGGCTGCTCCATCAGTTATGATTGCAATAATATCTGTAGATAAATTCAAATTAAATTACTTTAACCGCTCATTAACTATATCTAAGGTTTTTTCAGCTCCTCAACTTCCTGTAATTTTTACTAATCCCAAATTTTCAAATATTCCATCATTGCACATAACATTGATATTCATGTATCTACGATTACGGCTGCTTGTCCATTCATCTAAAGTTAAGCAAAATTTTTGATTTGCTTTTAAAATAGTTGAAAATTTACATTTAAGTTTTGATTTGATTTCGGCAAAATAGTTAAATATAAGATTCATTATGTGTGAAGGATTTTTAAGAAGAAAATATCCTTTCGCAGAAATAGATTCACGACGTACTTTTCGAAATAACATTGATAGAAATTCCTTCTACACCTGCTAGTTTTCCAAGGATTTCTTCCAATGATTTTTTCTTTATATATTTTAAAATGGAATTTTGATTTCCTGAAATAGATTTATCAGATGTGTCCGGCGATGAAGTACTTGGCGTTTCGAATTTATTGTTCTTGGTAGCCAAATCTATTACATGTTGGATATGCAAATGACGATTCATTCCACTTGTGGATCCTCCCTTTCTCACAATCATTTGATTACATTTATTGCATTT
>JAAAKE020080445.1:8338-24328 GCA_010014785.2 Anisolabis maritima | reverse complement strand
GAAGTCAACTAACGAGAAATCGGCTAAAAATTGAAATTTACGGAAAGCTGCGAAAATTGTTACAAAAGAAATACATTGCCTACTTAGTAACGAAAATTTCATAATTTTTTTTACATTTATACCTCATATGTTACTATTTGAAATTTAAAAGTCTCATTTAAAATTATTTTTAATTTTTTTGTTTATAAAAATTTTTAAAATTCATAAAAATATTACTTAAAATTTAAAAAAATATGTTCCGGAACGCATTTCTCTCTCCTAAGAAGTAGTGGGATGGAATCCCACCCCATCCCGCCTCACTTCGAGCATTGGATATATGTGAAAAAAGAAAAACACATTGATATCCAAAACTCTGAAATTATATAATAATGTTTCCCTACAACCATTCATAAATTTACCATTTAGTTATCCATTGTTTATAGTCATTGAAATTTATAAAAAAAAAAGAAGGGATTAGCCGATAAAGTTCCCTTAGTGATTCGTATTACCTTTCAGACACATTCGTATTTTTTTTCATTAGAAAATTTATGATGAAAACACATCTGAATTTGGACTAGAGGGTGGATTTAATTATATTGGTTCCTCATTCAATACAATAAGAAGGGAAAGTGTCTGCCATGTAGTTCTCTAGAAAGGACATATTTTCTTACATCTAATTGATTTAAATAAATTTTCAACGGACAGCCCGGGATCCGAACCCTCACCCCTTGGGTTTTAATGTTATCAATATTGACAATATCAATCAATATCTTTAACCTTTCGGCTATTCAGAGATATAAAGTGGACTAGAAGCAAACACATCCCATTCATAATATAAATATGCCTTGAAGAATAGACTCGACCACTTTACAGAACAATTAAATAAGTATATTGGAAAAACATTTTGGAAATTATTTTTTGTAGAAAAATTCTTGCAACATAATTGATAATTATTAGTATGAATAATTACACATTATCTATAAATAGGTAATAAAGTCAAGCAAGTAAATACCGATCCTATAATTACTGGATTTCCTATAAGCACTATTATAGATGCTGGTGGGGATCTCAGGTTTTTCTTGATTTTTTCCGCAGGCGGCTTCTAATTATCGGTGAGCTCGCACTTTTTATTCATTTCATATCTAAAAAGGCCTTGTCCTCTTTTTTAATAAAAAAAAAGAGAAAAATATTTTTTATTTGTGAATAACATTAAATATAAATAATTTAGGCCACCATAATTTATCATTTTTTTAAGGATTTCATGATGATACTAGTGGATCTGTGGATTAATGAAGAGGAATCAAAGAGGCTAAATCTCTTCCCTAAATTCTTATTAAATTAAAGAAAAAAAATAGCTAAAAATAAATTGTAAAAAAAAAGAAAAAAGGAAATAGGGAATTTAATTGCCTTATTAAGAAAAAATTTCAAAACAAAAATTGAAATTTCAAACAAGAAAAAATTCTACCTACGACGCTCAAAAATTTTTTTTTTTGCTATAAATTATTTTTGCAAAAGAGGGAAAATTCATTTCGCTGTTTGAGTGGGGCATTTGCCCCTCCCAAGATTAAAAAAAATTTAACTTATAAAGATTAAGAAACATTGTTATATTGAATTGCTTAGAAAACAAATAATTTCAATTATTTTCTAAAAAATTAAATAAAGATAATTATAAATATATAAAAGGAAAACAGATCAGTTTATATATTTTTCTTTATGATTTGTGTTGCCCCGCTCCTTCCCCTCCCAAACTAAAACAAAAATATGGTCCATAATATTTATTTTTCTTCAACTTGTCGGAGACTCACCCATCATCAGGACAAAGGTCGTTCAAAATATTATTTTCTTAGCTTTAACAATCGTTATATATATACATTATTCGTTGTATGCATGTCTCAGGATTGAGAGTTGCTTAATTGTATAGGAGCTGCGTTTCTAACTTATGCCAAGCCGCTCTATGACCTTATTGTAAAGATACATTCAACAATGATATATATAACAATTTAAAAAAAATTCTTTTTCGGCATTAGACTCCGTCCTTATTTATTTATATCAATTGTTAGTCAATATTATATAAATAATTTTTGTCGTTCAGGATTGGAAGCGAGCCACTGACCTTTGGTACGTAAGGCGAAACCTCTATCTCTGCACCAAGGGACAGGAATATTTCTGGGCTAAAAAGTCTGTTTTTCTTCTCTTTTATTTACATACAACGCTTTTTCTCTTAAATTATTTTGATATTAATTTAATTATATCAAAGGGAAAAAGATATATATTTGTCACTGGAAACCCATTTGAAAGAAAAACATACACCACAAACTTGGAGAGGTTGGGGCTGTCAGAGTATAACCTTTGAAAGGTCTCCAGATCCAAGACATTTATATAAAAATTTTATTCAATACATGTAAAATATTGAGTATATATACCTGGGGCAATAATACGCTCTTAACGATTTTAGATACAGACCATATATTTACACAGAATTTGATAAAAAAAAATTTAATATACTCACTTGTACTCAATGGCCAATGCACTTTCGTTATCTTCGTCCTCCTTGTTGGTCTCACCCAGATAAAATGAAACTCATTCCTCTTTAGCTGTTTGTTTTTATCCTTACTCTTTTGATGTGACCTTGAAGAAAAAGCAAAGACCAAATAAAAAATGGTTATTTCTCAAAAGTCTTTATTTTTTTTTCAATTTACAATTTTCAAAATAAATAAAATTGCTAAAATTTAAGCTAATCTCAAATATTTCCAATAATTTGTGCCCTTGATTCTCCCTATATTTATATTTATATATCGCCTAAAGTGATTCAGAAATACAAAGTATTTTTATATTGTAATAGGTTAATGACTGGACTAATGGTTTCAAATAATTGAGATACCAAAGTGTGAATGAGATATGAGAAAAAATATTATTTCAAATTGCATGTGAAAGTAAAAATCTGATGACTAGAGTATTATAAATTCCTAACGATATTAATTTAACAAATAGGCTAAGTGACCGTATTTGAGTCATCAAAATAAAATAAATCTTTGATTGTATTTTAATAAAAAAAAAATTAAATTTTTTCCACTATCTTTTGAATTCTATTAGAATTTCCGAATTCTCTGATTTCAAATGAATTTTTTTTCATCTCATTCTTTTTTTTCATTTTTTTTTTTGTTTTAGCAATTTTTTTTTTTTTTTTTGGTGGGGTGGGGAAAGAAAGGCTTTACTTTTTTTTTGTATTGATGAAATTCTTCATTTTTATTTTTAATTACATGTATAATTAATACTGTACTTACTGCAAATAACAATTAAAGTGGCTATGATACGTTAATTTGGAATGACATGTCAATTATTTTTCTTATTTCTTTGAAATATTACTGATGGCATTGGTTTCAATTTTAGATATTTATTTAATTTTGCAAATTAAAATAATTAGTCCTAACATTTTGATATTCATTTTCACATATCACCGATAAAATTCAGCTGACTTTAATTGACTAACGAATAAAATAAGTTTTCAAGCAAAGCCTATTTGTTATAACTTTTATTATGTTTTATAGAAAACAATGACATTTACTTTATACTTTTATTATATATATAATTTAACTAAATAACCAAATATCGAGAAAAGAAAAAATACCTTTAAATATTTGAAATGTCTAGAATTAAACCTTATATATATATATTAGTAAGGGGAAAGTATAATTATCTTAAAAAATATGACCCAAAATTTTTAAAAATATTTTTTTACGTTTCAGGTCAAAAGGACCCAAAATATCTTAATGTGCGTAGGGGTGTTTGTATATATGTAGCTTTTATTTTGACTTATATCTCTTGGGTCAGGAAAGGATGAAATTTATCAGTCCTTTATGCCAAAAAACCTATTAAAATTTGAAGAGAATCGGTCCGCAGGAGCCGATAAAAAAGGCCCCCCAAAATTTATCGCGCATCACGATTTTCTCAGCTTCCGCTGAGTGAAATCTCTTGAAACTCAGTGATAATGATTAAAACGTTTATTTTCACACCTGATCCAATTTTCATAATTCAACCATTGAGTGGGTGCGGATTTATAAAAAAAAAAAAAAAAAAATTGATAATAAACATACATCATCATAGAGAGAAAACTCTGGAATTTTATTTATAAATCCCTTTGAGTTTTTTAAATTAATTTTTTTTATATGTCTTTATCAGCATCTGAAGCAATTTAGTCTACATTGCTAACCTTCAAATACAAGGGGAGTGGGTTCGGATCCCAGTCAATTCGATGAAAATTTATTTAAACCATTTGGATACCAATTGGTGTGTTAAAAATTCCAAAGAATAAAAAGGACACTTTATTGCCAGTAGCAAAATATAAATATTTGAAAATCCTATATTTGATAATAATAGTATTTTTTAGACTGGGCAATTTCGACTTTAAACGATATATATATTATAATTACTTTACAAGACAGACATCTTTAAATCAATTGGTATCCTCTTGGTTTAAATAAATTCTTTCGAGCTGCCTGGGATCCGAGCCACTCCCCTTGGTTTGAAGGTTATCACTATTAACAATGTCAATATCTTGGCTTCTAAGGTTATCATTATTATATATATATATTATTGATAATGTCAATAATTCTAATCTTTCGGCCACTTTAGGGATCCTCCGAATTTAATAAATTTTCTAAAATCAATAAAAGAAGAAACCACAATCCAACTCCAAAAATACATCTCAGCCGCCAACATAAGAATATAGCCTACCCCCATTCATTCATTCATTATCTTGCAGCGACTTTTTAAGATTTTTTTAAAAATGTTTTATTTTAGTATTTTTTTTTTTATATAATTATGTTATTATAATATTGTTAATATTGATAAATTGATTATATAATTTTATTTATTTATATTTTATAGTATTTTTGTATTTCTTATGGTCTCGGAGTCCAAGGTAAAAATAAATAAAAAAATCAAACCTTTCGGCCACGAGGTAAAGAATACAAGATTATTATATACATACAAATTATACAAGATTACGATACAATTATTCAGGCATATTTATTTATATCTTTTGGTATCCAATTGATTTAAATAAATTTTCATGGGATTCGAACGCACACCCCTTGGCCTTTAAAGTTATCAACATTGACAATGTCACTATCTTTAATCTCTAGGCCACGAGGAGGGGGGGGGGGGGCAAGATTTAATTTTCAATTTAATTTTTTTTTATATTTAAAAGAATTGCCTCCTGGCCAAATGTGGAAACTAAATAGGTAAAAGAAAGTTGTGTAATCTAATCACCAGATTTTTTTAAATAACTAAAATTCCTTTTTTTTCATACAATACAAGGTCCAACTATTGTATATTTTAATGATTTACAATCGATTTTTTATTTTAATGACTATAAGCAAGTACACAAAATATTTAGAAAGCTCTCCAAACTGCCAATAAAGCCTAATTATTAAGAACTATTAATTGATAAATTATTAAGAATACTGAGAATATTCAAATTTTTTATTCCAAGCGAATATTTAGATTCTACGATATTCTCAACTTCATCTGTATGAATTAACTTTTTTGAGACTTTTTTCAACATATTTAAGATGGAGATTTAAGATACTTAAGATGGAAAATATTTTTTGATTCATTAATGATAATAATTTTAATATTATGATAATAATTAATTCGAGGATTAATTGTAATAAAGCTACTAATGAATCAATTCTTCGAAATGTCATCTCCCTCCACGAGAGTAGCCCTGATATGTACTTGTAATCGAGCCCCTGAGTATTTTTTATTTTTGACTAAAAGCAAATAAACTCTCCTACCTGGTAGAGAAGAAACTCGATGTTGATAAATAGATGAAAAATCACTGCTAGAGAAGATAACGTGGAAGGGAATAATTATTTAATCATTTAGTCCTTTAAATTGAGGCAAGCCCAATGAAAAATAAGGAATTAAATAATTAAATAATATAAATTTTAAAAAGCCTGCTTATCTTTAATTTCTTGAACAAAAAAATTCAGTGAAAATGTTTCATTGCCTTATATACTACACTCTCACCTCGGAATTACTCCCTCCATACTTGAAGAAAGTCATTTACACTTACCGTAATATTAATTAGGACCAATTCAAAGAAAGTAACACATTCTCTCTAGTGTGTAACCTACAATTCTCTTCAATCATTAAATTAAATATAAAATTTAATATCAGATTAAAATTTGCAAATTATATTTAATTAAAAAGAAATACTATAAATTAAAATTCTCCAATTTTGCGCATAAAAAGACATTTAAATTTCTACTTGGCCAAACCCAACTAATACTAATAGACCAGACTAGACTATTTATATTCAAAGTGATTTGAAATGTTAAGGGAATATTTTTTGGTATCCGCCATTAAAACCCTTTTTACTCACCGATTCATTGGAGGAGACTCTTATAATAATATCAAATAAAATATACCGAAATTCTATTAGAAAAAATATTTATATTAAGTTATTGTATGTTAATTTATTTTAAGTACAAATATTTTGTTCAGATTTACATATTAGCTTTAAACCATATTCTTTGCTATAACAGGGGTGCTCAAGGATTTATATATTATGAGCAATTTTTGGAAATCTTAAAATACTGATGAGACGCAAGATTTTCATAATTTATATGTATATGAACTGCAGAAATTAGTTTGTGTTTGGTTGCTGGAAGAAAGGTAACCTAAATAACCAATTCACTAATGGATTTCTCCACAGCTCTTCTAGAGCGGAACACGCACAATTGTTAATTTCTAGACGTCGTGTCCCTTAGTGCAGAGGTAGAGAGTCTCGTTTCAGTACCAAAGGTCACTGGTTCGTATCCCATCCTAAATGACAAAAATTTATTTATATTAAATTGGTTACCGAACTATTACTACTGAAGAAGGAGATCCATATACTGCCTTCGAAATTTAAGATGAATAAAAAACTCATTTGGAAATTTACGGTACCGCGTTTTTTCCTCCTAGTCTATTGTCTTCCAATTAATCTAAATAAATAAGGACGGAATGTAAATGGCCTCAGATTCCAAAAAAAAACTAAAAAAAATCTCTGGGGAATTTTATATATTATCCTCCGATGTTGGAAAATCGTGGTCCGTTCTAGAAGAGCTCTGGAGCAATCCATTAGTGACCCGGACGTTTGAGTAGTCTACCTTGCAGCATACAAACATGAATTAATTTCAGCAATTCATGATATAATATCAACATAGAATCTGTTTGCAAACAACACTTGCTTAAATTTGGCATTTGAATATAAAGAATAATTGATATTATTCAGAAATTATCTTCTAAATTTTCTTAGTATTCTAAATTAGCAAATCGTCTTTTTGACGATATAATTTTGGAGTTTTTATCTAATGTTGTAAATGGATTCCATTCTTCCAAGCCAACTAATTTTGAGCTCACATTCCATAATCTCTTTGCTATTTCTGGATCCTTTGATTCTATAGAAGTGTCCGTTAATTTACATTCACTGAAAAAAATTTATAAATTTGTTTATTCATTATATATTTGCATAAAAAGTTGCAGTAAAGAATTAAAAATTCTCAAATTATGTTTGTTATACCTATAGTAAAGTCCTGTTTCATTTGCACAATTTTCATCTATTGCACAGAAAATTGTAGTCTGAGCTCCTTGCTTTGGCGTTTTCAGAATATAACATAAAACATTGTAATAAAGCCAAGTGATTCCAGAAAAATATGAGGTGCTTAAGTGTCGAGTTAATTGAGTATCTATAATTCCTGGATGAACTGCATAGACATGGACCCCGGAACCTGAAATTAATATTTTTATAAATAAAAGGTTTTAGATTTTAAACTAATAATGAGCTCTCCCATTCCAATTAAGAATAAGATATAAATATATTTTTATTGCGAAGAGTATACAATCTAATTTTTTGGAAAGGGTAGCACTGAACTAATAGATTAATTATCTTAAATTTTTATTTTATTATGCATGTTACTTTCCCACAATAATATATATAATAGTAATTGGAAAGTATTATGATCATAAATCAATCAATCAATTAATTAAAATTTCTTTACTTTTCAAGTCTAAGGGACCCCAAAAATGCATAATTTTTTTTTTAAGTCTCGGCATATGAGGTCATTTAGACTCCGTCCAATCCATTTTTTTAGACAATATAATATAAATAAAATTTAAAAAAATCTTAATATGCATTTGTTGCATATATATATATATGTGTATGTGTATGTAGTAGCATGTATTTTGACATATCTCTGGAACAACTAATCGGAAAAGGTTGAAACTTAACAAATTTATAGTTCTAGGAGTGTCAGAGAAGCTATTAAAAATTTGAAGCGAATCTGTTTGCAGATGGCGGTAATAAAGGTCTTTCAAAATTTATCGCGAATCACGATTTTCTCAGCATCCGCTAAGTGAAATTTCTTGAAATTCATTGATAATGATTAAGATTTTTGTCTTCAACCCAAACAATCTTCTAAGTGGGCACGGATTTAATCCAAAAAGAACAGAAAAAAAATTGGATATAAGGTAATAAACATACGCAATCATGGAGAGAAAACTCTCGAATTTTATTTGATTTATTTGACTTTTTCTTTTTTTTATATTAAATTTTTTTTTTTTTTAATAAATCTTTTTCGGCATTTAAGGCCATTTGAAGCTATGTCCTTATTTATATTAATTGGTAGTCAATATAATTTAAATAAATTTTTGTTGCTTAGATCGGGAAACGAACCACTGACCTTTGGTACGTGAAGAGCTTTAGCTCTGCATCAAGGGACCGGGCTTAATATAAAGATATTTATTTATCCAAACAACAAAACTCCAAAAATAACAATAAAAATCAATTTGACTTGATTTGCATACTCGATAGGGTTGTAGAGTAGCCATCATATATTTACAGAGAAAATGGTTAGCGATGGATAAAAAAAAAGGGGGGGGGGGGATTTTTTTTTGATTTGAAATTGAAGTTTAGCTAGAAAAGGCCGATAGAAAGTAGGATTTCGGGCCCTTACGGACGGTATTTGCCTATTTGTTAATCCGTCTCTGCTAAAACTGAGAAATTAAAGGAGTATCAATTTTTGTTTGAATATTCGTGACACATGACCCTGAGGGAAAATTAAAAATAAAATATTTATTTATTCATATAATTATAATTATTAATAATTATATTTCGATTTTCATATAGACTACGTCCCTATTTATTTATATTAATTGGTCGTCTTTCACTTTTTTTATAACACACAACTGGTTTTTTTTTTATTTGAAAGATTAGTAATTTTGATTTAGATTTTGGTAGGCTCTCACTAAAATGAATGAATCTGAACATTCCCCTGAGTCATTGATAAGAATACTGAATTTCTACCGTGTAGTCTTCTTGCCAATTCCTTAGTAAAGAGCACATTTGCCAATTTACTCTGACAATATGCTCCTGTTGGAGAATATGATTTTTCACGCATCAAATCGTCAAAAGTGATAGTTCCAACTAAAAGGAAATAAAAAAATAATTAATAAAATATTGTTTTTATTTATTTATTTATTTAAAAAAATTCGCTCACATTCATGTGCCTTCGAGGAAACATTGACGATCCTAGCAGGTGCAGAAGCTCGCATTTTTGGAAGGAGAAGACATGTGAGCAAGAAATGGCCAAGATGATTCACACCAAATTGTCTCTCGAAGCCGTCTTTAGTTAAGCCCCGTGGACATCCCATTACGCCTTAAAATTAAAATCTCTTTAGAAAATTATTATTATTAGTCTCATTTATAAATTTAAATAAATTCAAAAGCGGGAGATGGGATCTTGATTTGTCTTAACCTGCCTATATATTATCTTATTGTTATTTTTTTCTATATTTGATATTTTATTTGACCTTCTTCTTTAAAAGATGATCACAAATATAATATTTGTTCTAATAATACCAACTTATTATAATAATTCTTGTTTTTCCGTACTTTTCTTAATAATTTCCCTTTATTTTGTACACTTCCCAATTAACGCATAACTAATAACAGGCAAATTCAATAAACATTTATGCATAGCTCCGAAAAAAATTTTCGGAAGGGGGGAGGGATGCTTTCTTACACCATTATTATATATAATAGAAAGGAGAAACTATTATGAACATAAAAAATTTTACCCCCAATTTTTAAAAAATACGTTTACGTTTCAGGTTAAAAGGACCTCAAGAATGTAAAAAAATGTGAGTATATGTAGTTTTTATTTTGGCTTATATCCCTGAACCACTAATTGGAAAAAAATGAAACTTAACATATTTATAACTCTAGGAGCGGCAAAGAAACTATTAAAGTTTGAAGCGAATTGGTCGGCAAGGGGCGATAAAAAAGTCCTCCCAAAATTTTTCGCGCACCACGATTTTCTCAGCAGGCTAGGCCAAATCTTTAGAAACTCAATGATAATAATTAAATCGTATAATAATTGTCTTCAGCTCTGGACCGATTTTCATAATAATTCATTGAGTGGAAGCAGATATATTAAAAAAAAATTGGGTAATAAACATACGTCATCTTAGAGAGAAAACTGAAATTTTTTTAAGTCTTTTTCGGCATCTGAGGCCATTTTGACTACGTCCTTATTTTCTTATTTATTTATATGAAATGGTAGCCAATATAATATTAAATTTTATTAATGAAGAGATATTTATTTAAATAAACAACATAACCTAAAAGAATCAACATGACATGACTTGCATATTCAGAAGAGAGGCCATCTTTTATTCACATAGAATATGGATAGCTAGTCTAAAAAGTAGAGAAAGTGTGCAACTTTTGTTGCCTATGTTTAAATAAAAATAAATTTTGTAATTACTCAAAAAATAATCGAATTTCTATTAAATGCCCAGTAATAAAATAGAATAAAGTCAGGCATGAGAACCTCTTTTAAATTTTTTGGAGAAGCAAAATATATATTTTTTTTTTATTTTATTAATATTTAACAATATTTCAAATTAGGTCCTCTTTTATAATTTCACCCCATATTTTATTAATCATAATTTTGGTTTTATTAATTTTTTAATGTGTAAATAGGTATATTAGTTCATTTATGATTAGCCTTATTATAAATAATGAAAGGACAAACCAAATTGTTATAACAACAAAAAGATGCGTGGGCATTCGGATATTATCATCATCATCATCATCTCTCTCTTTTTTTCCCTTTGATGGCATTTTAAATTTGTGGCTCAATTCAGGAAGTGCAAGTTGCTTGTGTCTTATCACAAGGACGAATGGCAAAAGGAAATTATTTTTTTTTTGACATCTTAAAAAAAAATATTTATTTCTTTGAATTTATTTATTTATTTATTTTTTTAAATAAATATTCATAGAATAATTATTTTTTATTCTATATTATGTATTTATTTTTTTATATTTTATTTCTATTAATATTTAAATTTTTAAAGGAAAAAAAGTAAAACAAATGCTAGTATTTCTTATTATATTTTAATAAATATTAAACTAGAAACGCCCAATAACGAAATTTATATTTAAATTCACTAACTCATTGATATTCACTAAAATGTGAACGGAAATTTGGCCCTGCTTAAATTTGACCATATAAATAAGTAAATAAATAGTGATGTTTCCAGAACATAACCGACACGTTCAAATTAGATTATTAAAAGCCTACTTTATTTTATATATTTTATATTTGGCAAGAGTTAAGAAGTTTATTAAAATAGAGAATTTTATTCATAATGTAATTTTATAATATAAATTTGAAAAAAAATTTCTAAATTGAATAGTAATAATGAAATAATCAGGAAAAGTTTAAAATTAATCAAATTATTCTGTTTACAGACAATGATCAAAAGTTGTAATTAAAATAATAAAAATTCTTCCATCTATATTTTGAAGTTAATCAGTCAAGAGGAAGAATAAAAAATTAATCTACATAAATAAATATACAGACAAAAGGTGAAGAAAGGACAGAAATAGCATCTATTATTTCTTTTTTATTAAACCCCTCTTAACTGCCTTTTCGGTCTTGATTAGAGCCATAGTCAGAGCTGTACAAAAACCGTCATTCGGAGTAGAGGAATCTCTAAATTCACACAGAAGAGTTGATATATTCCATCTCTAATTATTTTGCATTTATATAGAAAATTAATCTTTACTTATCTAAACGCTTCCTCTTAGCAGACAGTAATTTCAAAAATTGAATTTAAAAATTATTTTGGAATTATTTAAAGAAAAAATATTTTATTTTTTGTTAAATTATTAAAATATTACAAATTTATTTATTAATGACATTTTACAGCTTTTGATAAATTAACTCAATTCTTTTTAATTAAAAAAAAAGTCCTTATTATCGAATTCAAATGACAAAGTTGGTCGATTTTGTGCCAAAGTTTATTTCAATTTAAGTTCCTAATGTAAAATGGAATTTTTTTTTCATGCTTTCCTAAACTTAGATTTTACTTTATTTAAATCTAACCAAAAATTCATAAAGACCTAATACTTAAGACAAAAGAAGTAAATTTTTGATATTACAAAAATGGCCTTCCACTTCTGGTTGTTTACATTTTTTGAGAAGAGCTAGCTAGCTATTATTTAACATTTAACATTTTTTAAATCACAATTCACTAATTTATGAATATACTTTATATAGTCTTGGAAGTTGAATAAATATACCTGCATTATTAATGAGAATGTGAATATGAGAATTCTCCCTTAAAAGATTTTCTGCACAATCTCGAACAGATTGCAATGAATCTAAATCCAAATAAACGAAAGAAATTTTTCCAGAGTTTGGAAAATTCTTTGTAAGACCACGAATCTCTTCTAAAGCTGTTTTGGCTTTCGGTAGATCTCGACAAGCGATTATTACATTCCCACCTAAAAAAAATTATTAATTTTTTTACAACAATAAGCATCTTATTATAGACCTATTCATATTAATTATATTTTCAATAAATGTTATTTATCTATATTTATATAATTAATTTGAATTAATTAAATTAATCATTTATTATATTCAAAATTACTATTTTTTTATTTTTCTGAAAAGTTGAATGGCAGACAAAAATTACTTTGAGAGTCTCCAGCAAAAATTTTATTTTTTGTTTGAGAAAACATAAGAATTCAAGAAATCACCGAAAAATATTTTCTATTATTAATGAAAAAATGCCAATGCGGAAAGGGAACATTCAAAGCGAATTTCCTCTTCTTGGTAATTTGTTTGGGAATACAACCCTCTCAGTATGGGCTCTTCAATTAAGAAATAAAATAAGTTTCAAAAAATAGTTTTAGAATAAATAAATCAGACCTACCTCTTAAAACCATATCTAAAGCCGTTTCTTTTCCAATCCCTGTGTTTGCTCCTGTAATAACAACCGTTTTCCCATCAATTCTTGCCTCAGATTTACACATCTCATTCCAAAAACACATAATTGAAATTCTCTTGAGAAAATATATTTTTGTGAAATATTTGATATTAGTTTTCTTAATTCATCTTGATGATATAAAACTTGTCTGTATCTCACATTAGGCTAGACTAAAATGAGATAAGATGAAGAAAGTGAAAGTCTTCCTTCTTTTCAAGTGAAGAGATCAGTTTCAAGAAAGTAGCACACACTTTCTTCCATACTTATTTAACTAGTGGTTTATTTATTTTGGAATTTTGATCTATTGGACTATTAATTAGCATAATCAATTTATTTAATATATACCTTAAACCGAAATTTAGCAATTAAAAAAACTTTTAAAATCACCATCAATATTTTTTTCAATAGGGAAACTTAAATTGCAGGTCATTGCAGTAAAAAATTTGAATTTGTTTGAGAAAAAATTTTTATTGTTAAATATAATATAATACAATAAATTATTTTGTTTGAGTCACTGTTTTTTTTAAATATGTTAAAAAATCACAATACTATACTTAAAAGAAAAATTATTGAAATTAACTATATTTTTTTTTTTTTTTTTTTTTTTGGAAATGGATGCATACGGTCAATCGGACCTATAATAACGGGTCACATACAACCAGGAATAACCAGGAAGAACAGGAGTAAATAGGAGGGAATGTGAACTTTAAAAATATTCTTCTTATGGTTGGATTTGAAAGAGTAGAGATGGTATGTTTTGGGGAAGATAGTATCAGGGAGGGTCTTTTAATCACAGGAGGCCATGTGGATAAATGAAGATTGGAATTGACTAATTGCACTAGTGGCGAGTTTAACAACATATGCCTCCTCTCTTTTAAAATTGTTACAATTGAGCTAAGCGCACGCTGAGGCGGATAAAGTCGAATCTCATCGCTTTGCAAATCCACGTGCCATATATTTTTATAGAGTATTCTCTAGGACAGTCAGGCCACCCTGAAAAAAAATCCGATAATTTGACTTTGCACCATTGGAATATATGGCAGTCGGATTTTGCAATGCGATGCGGTCCAATCCGCCTTATTAACTTTACAATAAGTTAAAAAAATGCCCCGAAAGACATTTCAAAAATCTGGTGTGACGGCCGTACTTCACCCAACTTACTCTTACCTAAGTTAAGGATTTTTGTGTTATGTTATATGCTATCACATCAGATTTTTTTTGCATCGGTACTCCTTAATAGCTGCTTCATAATTCTATTTTGCTTTTATTTTTAGATATTTTTCGTTTGTGTGTATTAAAAATTAAAATTAAATTGCTAATTAAATTAAATTAGTTACTGTATTTATTAGGTCAAAAGTGTTACAAATCTTTAACAATGGACTTGGAGTGGAGTCTTATAAATTCCTGTATATAAATAATAACGTAATATAAACCCGATGATGATTTCAAAATTTCAGAAAATAATTTAAAAATTAGATCTGCCCAATTAACTCCAATGTATATTCTCTGCGAGCAAAACATTTGTAGAGATCGCTAACAAAAATTATTAATTTAAATATTTAAATATTTCAAGGCCCATAAGAGCAATTGATAAGAAAATCTAAAAACAATTAAATACTTCACAAGTTGTTTATAATAAAATATATATTCATAAAATATATGCTTGAAATAAATTATTTCTGAAATGGTTTGTCAGGAGCTTCGATTGGATCAAAGTCTAGTTTGACCAATTCGCAACTGATTGTCCAAAGTTTTTTTCCTATCTCCATATCTTGGGCAACTTTAGCCGGCTCTGCAACTTGACAGTTTCTAAAAAAAAAAAATTTTATAATAATAATAATAATAATAAAATTCATAGATTAATTATTACAATAAAATTTGCTAAATTAAAAACAGAGATGAAGATTTTCCATTTTTTCTAGGAGGGAAAATTTTTCTCTTAAGTAACAAATAATTTTTTAGGCCTGACCCTCGGTGCAGAGCTAGAGCTCTGGCTTCATGTAGCAAAGGTCAATTGTTCATTACCTGTCCGGGACAAAAATTTATTTAAATCATATTGGCTACCAATTAATTTAAAAAAATAAAGACGGAGTCGAAATTCAGGATGCCGAAAAAAATAATAATTTTTTAAAATGATTATTTTACATTTCTAGCCTAAAAATAAATATTCATTGTTATTGTTTAAACAAGAATTTCTTTTTTTAAAAGTCTCTTCGGCATATTGGACCATTTAGACTTATTTATATGATACACATAAATATATTAATTACAATTCCATTATTCAGACATATTTATTTATATCAATTGGTATCCAAATGATTAAATAAATTTTCATCGATTACCTAAAAAACCACATTTCTTGGCTTTTAAGGTTATCAATATTAATAATTGTCTCTACCTTTATCCACTCCGCTACGCGATTTCTTTATAGAATATAAATTAAAGTGGCGTATACAAGCTCTTTACCACAACAAATTATGAATGATACTTCTCCTTCAAATTCCATAGTACGAGTCTTCTTCTTTTTTTTTAAGTCTTTTCGGCATCTGAGGCCTTATAGAATTGATACGACATTTATTTTAATTATGATATTATATCCAGGCATATTTATTTATATCAATCAGCATCTTTATCCTCTCGGTGGGGGCAAATAGCCATACTCACTAATAGCATAAAAATAAA
>JAAAKE020080434.1:0-24330 GCA_010014785.2 Anisolabis maritima | reverse complement strand
AGTGCTACATATCTTCTCTTTGTTTATTAAAACTATAACTATTTGTTTTTCCATTGATATTATTTAAAATTTTTTTAATCAATCAGAGTATCTAATGAATGTAAAAATATTAGTTAAAAAATATTAGTATAAAAAAAATATATAAATACAAAATATTATCTAAGTAAAAAAAAGGGAAGCTTACCATAAATTTTTCCAGGTGAATGGCTTCATTTACTTTACACATATTGCTTTATGTTTATGAGTCAACCTTATGAATTTATTAACGGAATATTTTAGAAGGAAAAATGTAGGATCAAATCTCGCTTTTAGGGAGATGAGAACTATTTACGTCTATAAAATACGAAAAATATATACCTTTTAAAGTAAATTAAAATTTGTTTTTAATAAGGCAATGTATTTAGGAAAAATATGTTAAAATATTAATTATTAAAATGGATGCTAAATAACTCAGACTTATAGAGGAAAGGATAAAGGAAGACCTCAAAATTACTCTAGATACTCTCGACTTTTAATTTTTTTTTCGACTTTTCGGCATCTGAGGCCATATAGACTTTAAACTATATATATATACGATAAATGTAATCCAATCATTAATGATTCTTTTTAATTTATAAGTTTTTTTTTCGGCATCTTAGGCCTTTTAGTCTCGGGGCTTATTTTTTTTTTAAATAAAATTTTGTTACTCAGGACGTGAGACGAGATCTTTACTTCTGCATCAAGGAACAGGGAGGGAACTATTGTTAATAAAATATAAGCATAAGCCCACGCTCCTTCCAAAGACTATACTACAGGCCGAGCTGCCGACAGGGGGGAGAATAAACCCCCCAGTGCCCAAGGTTCTACCCTAAATGTCATGTGAAAAATGGAAACATATGCTATCGTTAGAGTCGGAAATGCAGGTAATATCAGCTAGTAAACCAACTTAACTTACCTGGTAATGGCTCTGCACCAATGGAAAATTGAAACACCATTGAAAATTTGACGCTTCACAGAGAAAATGTCCCCCCTCCCTTTTTTTTTCAAAGGGAAATTTGATTTATTCCAACATCTCATATATGCATTTCATATTCAATTAATTTAGATTCTTAAAATTTATAAAATCTGTCTATCAAACACTTAGCTGTCTTAGAAAACTTCATCCTTATACATATACAACCTTTTCTACTTACTCTCATTTATAAGGTATTCTTAACCTGTGAAGGAAATGACAACGAATCGCAATATTTTTCATTACATTATTAAAAATCATCCATATGTACAAGTTATATAAACAGGAAATAGAACTAAATTAATCTCATTCCAGAAATAGCTATTTAATTATCACAAAATATAACAAATTTATAGGATATTGGTATTAAAAACTTAATCGATTATTATACTGGTACTCATACTTTGAGACACATTTTAATCATACACAAAAATCAATAAAAACTAAAAACCCAAAATTTTCCATTAATGCAATACTTTCTCCTAGGGCAGGTTTTTTCATGTATAGTTAAAGTTTGCTAACTAACTTCATATGAAAAAAAAGAAGGTTGTTTAATACTTTACAAATATATAACAATCTTTTCTTAAATTCCAAGTAGGCCTAAATATCAAATTTTTTTTTAAATATATTTTTTCTAAATTATAGGAAAATGAAAAAAATTTTTTAGTCTTTTCGGCATGTTCGGCCATATAGACTTTAAAGAATTCTATTATTGGTATTCAATTGGTTTAAATAAATTTTTATCGCACTGCTTGGGACCCGAACCTACATCTCTTGGCTTTTAAGTTTATTAATATCGATAATGTCAGTATCTCTAACCTCTCGGCTACTTGATGAGGGCAAAAAAATTTTTAGGAACATAGGATAAAAAATTTAGAATCCACAGTGTTATGAATTTGAATATATATTGGCCATCTTTAATGAACTAAAGTTAGTTATGTTTAGATTCAATACAATCTAAAAAAAAAAAAATAGTATTATTATAAGTTCCCTTTAACAAAATCTCCAATGGTTGAGGTGGATATAAAGATTTAATTCAAGTCCCAGAACAAAGGGCTCTTCACTAAAAGCGCCTGAGATTTCAGAAAGTCTAAATTCGGTCCTTATCCCGGAATATTACCTCTATATATGTCAATCACTGACAATTTATAAGAATATCATTATTAGTATCTATTTTAATTTTCATGACTATTTATTGATATTGATCGTAGTATTTAAAATCACAAACATTTATTTCGTTCTCTTATTATTTCCTTTGGATTTTAATTTCCAAAGAAAAAAAGAGAATCTAAAATTCAAATGAAAGTAGGCCTATTGTTTGTGTATTTCTTTTCTCAGTAATCAAAGTTTTTTTCTAACTTCTCCTTTTTATTTATTTATGCACTATGCATTAAACATTGCACTTTGAGTAGTGGTTTATAGTCTCTTAAAATAAGCTCTCTAGTTAATTTATAGCTACATGTTTTCTAATTTATGTTACTAATGGCTTACATTTAATAACTTTTAGATGTTTAGAATTCATATGGATAGAATTTTTTTTTAAATATGTTATTAGTAATTTGCATTGGACGCAATTATGAAATGGTGTAATAAGAATCTATAGAAGGATTTGCAATCTAAAACAGCTGGCTTTTAATATATCGAATTTCTCTTAAACCTTAATCCATATATTTTATCAACTAATATTCTATTTCTTATTAGAGCCTAAAAACAAACCCTTTTCAATAACTTCCAAGTAAAAGATTACATTAGCAGATTGTTCTCTTATCTTACATATGGTTTTTGAATTTTTTAACTTATTAATCAATTAGAATATCCCAGATATATTTTTCTTAATTGATTTATTTATAAATAAATTTCAATTTATGTTCTTATAATTAATAATTCTAAATACTTGCTTAAGTGCCATTTCCTGGATTCAAACTAGATCTCTATGTTTACATTGATTCAACCTTTTTAATTGCTATTCTATATGAATGAATCAAAATAAAACTTGAAAGCATACACTTTATATTTTTTTTCACTATCAGAGGAATGCTATTTCTACCTGATTGACCTAATGGCATTAAATGATTCTGTGAAAGCTCACATGCTCGCTACTCAAAAAGGACTCCGTTCAATATAAGTGTCCAGGATTTTGAGTTTAAGTTGTATCCAAAGAAATCGTCCGTTTTTTCGAGGTTTCCGTAAAATAGACTTGTCCACTTTTAGAGGTTTAACTCAAATTACATGCTCACACTTCAGTATTATTAGATTAAGAAACACTAGTTTAGCTGTATATTATAAAGAGCCTTTTCTTATCTCATTTCTCTTTTAAAATTGGAACATTTTTTCTGATATTCTTAAACTTCATTTGAAACCTTCACCAACTCGCAAATGAACCATGCACTTTGATCGTTTTCTACTTTTTTTTTCTTACATTATTAGTATATTGATCAAGCGTTAAATAAGAGGCAGGAATGGAATAAGATAAAATCTTGTCTTATTAAACAGAAAAAAAAACCATGGAATAGTCCAAAAAATAATCGATTTTTAATTACGCTCTCTTATTTATATCAACTTATTCCCATTTTACATTTCATTCACAATATTATATTATAGTTATGACTTTTAAAGGAAGTGGTAATGACTCTTAACAGTTTCTTTTTTTATAAACTCACACTATATATAGAATATATATTATATGCACACAGCAACATCTCCCGAAAATCCCAGCCACTTGTCGGGTTTCCGTAATCCCTCGGGATCTGTCGCTTTTATTACCCACTAGCGCTAGTGCCAATGAAACAGCCCGTTTGGCTTCAACTCCCGCGGGAACTTGAAGGGCTAAAAGGATCTTGCTTTTCGTCCAATGCCAATTTACCTTCGATCGGTGATCCCATGAATTTCTCTTAAAGTTTTTATGATGTAATCATTCCGTTACAATAAGAAAGAATTTTTTTTATTAATATTATACAAAATTAGCTGAGTAATAGGATTTCAGGGGTAAATTTTCAATTTAATTATTTTTTACAAAACTACTATCGATTGTATAAATTAGTTCATGTTTCATGTTTGTTTGCTGGAGTATAGGCAACTTAATGACTAATTTTTTGGTTAATTGCTCCAGACTACGCATTTTTAAAATTTTTAAATCTTCCAAACTATGCATAGCTGTTCCGATCTGGAACAATACATCGAAAAATTCATTAGTGAGTTGGTCATTTGGGTTGATGGAACCAACAAAAACAAATGAATAGTAGTTAAATTTGGTCCTCTTTTGTTTATAAATGTCAAGTTTCCAAGTACAGCCCTGTCCCTTGGTGCAGATGGCAAAGGTCTCGCTTCACGTTCGCTTCCCGTCCTGAGCGACAAAAATTTATTTATATTATATTGACCATTTGGTATAAATAAATAAAGTCGGAGTCTAAATGGCTAAAAAAAAAGTAAAGTACAAATATGAAATATATTATATAAAATAAGAACACTGCTAGGCTTTTAAAAAATTGTTTTTTTAAATCAAAAACATGCTTGGTATCTACATAAGAATTATCAATTCTAAATTAAAAAAAATAAAAGATCATAAAGTAGTAAATAGATGGGACACTTTTTCTCAAAGGTCCTTTTTTATTTAAGATAGGTTGACACATGCATTGATTCCCATGCGCTCGGGGAGACCCGAATCGAATCGAAAATTCCCGAAATGGCTCGAAAGGATTTTCTCCTTGCATAGATTTGATTGATTTATAGTGATTTTGGAATTTTGAGGAAAAAGTATACTTTGATTATATTTAATTATAAACAACCGCATATGTGGCCTGCAGAGGCTAATATCGTTAAAAGAAGTTGCAAAATTTTTGTTATATCAGGCCGATCTTAAGGGGAATAATTATAAATTACTAAAATATAAATGATACTGATTTTTCCTCCCCTTTTTTCCGATTAAAATTTTTTTTTAACAATATCTGTTTTCTTTTAAAGCAGCCGTTCTCAACCTTTTCATATTTGGAATCCAACTTTCCTTCAAATTATTATTTTTAAGGGTGACATTCGATTTTTGTATCACATGCTGGGGCTCACAGCTTTCGTGAATTCTTCGGCATGAAGAGGCATTTTTACCTTGATTATTATATTGATATTGATGCGAAATAAGAAAATAAAATATACGTACTGTAGATTCATTATCTCAGTCTTTCTCAACCTCTTTTTATGTGAATTATCTTTTTGTGGCGCCCCCACAAAAGGAGGCAAACATTTTGTTCTATTTTATTTCGTGTCGTAGATTCCTTACAGCCCTCTCATATTTTATTATTCCTTTAACATGTTCCATTTTTTTCACCCTAATCCCCTTCTTCTCCCAACTTTAGTTTTGAAAACTATTTTGCAAATATTAAATTTATATATTACTTTGACCTGCTTATGAACATTTTTTTAAATAGAATCAATAAAATTTGAAAATGTTTTTTCTACTATCAAATCTATTATTGCTTGAACTTTTTTCTATTATTTATTTTTTGCAATAGTGTTGATTAAATCTCAATCGATTACTCAATTTCAACTCATTCTCTTAAACTAAATTATATACCAATAAATAAATAATTCTCCAATTTTCATATAATAGAGACCTTTTTTCTCACGTAAATTGTAATAATAGTTTTTATACTTTAAAGAGTATATTATTCCTCAGCCACCCCCTTTTTTTATGACTCAATTCGCAAACCGAGGTCTCTCCTAATAGAAATCCAATGCCAGAATCCTAGATTCTTTTTTTAACAAGCTAGAATTCGATTTCATTATTTCTTCTCACCTTGGATTTTCTGATTTATATTTTTTTATAACAAGGTTATATAAAATTGAAGAGGTAATACATAAAATTATTCCCAAATCACTTTCTCCAAAATAAATTTGAGTATGTCTAGAATGATATACACAATATCCATTATCCAAGGCATATAAAAAAATTTAAAGAGGAAAATCTCCATGAAACTGACTGACTTCACGTTTCAAAAATGACAGAATTCATCTTATTTTATTATGCGTATTTCAAATGAGTTGATTTTTTTTGTAAAATGTATTTTTGTTTTTCCTTTTAGGAAATAAAAAATAAATTAAAATTTATGTCTGATAATTTATACACAAAAGAAAAAGTTAATATTTTTCATTCCAATAAATTTACTGTTAACAGCTGCATTAACAATCGGTTAATTAAATCAAATCAGTCAAGATAAATAAAATTTTGATATTGGTCATTAAGTCTGGCAAAAGCAAAATCCTGGATTTCCTTTTCTTTGCTTAAATTTGATAAATATAATCTATATTAATTAAAATAAATATCTAAATATTGTTTTGTGTTCAAATTGGGATCCTCTATCTTTCAAGTTAGAAAACTCAGATCTTAGATTTTATTTTGGCTTATTTTAATATTATTCTTACTTTCACTTACCGCTGGAAATGAAAGTATTGCATTCGGTCTAAATTTTCGAAATCGAGATTTCAACTGAAATATAAGTTTTGAGGTTGTGTGAATCCAAAAATATCATTTTCAGGAGATGATCCGGAAATCCCTCAAAATATAAACTTTGAAATTTTAACATAATCCTAAAAATTGGTTAGTCGTGACTAATACTTTAGCAGGTTTTAGTATCCTGATGAGTACATTAATTTTCCAACTTTTTTAGTTTTTTTAAATAAATTTTATTAGCCAGCCGTTTTTTTTTTTTTTAAATTGAGAATTTTCGCTAAAAGTAATTCAGAAGAACTTCTTTGACCATCCAATCTATTTAGATGAACAATAAAATACCTCCTGGAATAAAATATCAAAAATAATCAGTGAAAGATATTCAGCACTACAAAATTTTTTTTTGTCCTTTAAATTTTGATTAATAAATTAAGTCCTCAAGTTCTTATCATCAATCAGATATCTTTCCATATTTGTGTTGTATTTTAATTTATTCGAAAAATAAAATATTTATGAGGCTATTAGCTCTAGGCCATTTTAATATTTACTTACCTTTTACTAAAAAAAAAAATTAATTTCATTTGATAAGAACAAATGGATGAATCTTAATAAATTTTTAGATTTAACTCATTCCTCTTGTCAATTAGTTGTAAGTAGATATAATGAAATTATGAATTTCTCGTGAAGAAAAAGACATTATAATTAGATTTCCATTATACTATGTTGAAACTTGCTTGCTGCTCCCTCTCTCTCCCTAGTAATGGAAATAAAATTCAGCCGGATGTAGGATTTAAAAGGATCAAAGGGTTTTAGGAATGTGGAAAGCACACGAAAGTAAAGTTAGTAGTAACATTTTGTAATGAAATATGCATTGATAAAAATGGAAATAATTTGATTATGTTTATAAAACAAACAAATTCAGTGTTTCCCAAACTTTCAACCCCTTTCAAATTTTTTTTTTACATACCCCCTAGAAAATTCTTGTTTATATATTACTATTCCAACAAAAATTACTATTACTTATTATTTATTAATAACATAGGTATACATCATTTTAGACATGTAAATAATATACGTATTTACATATGTTCAAAATTAAATAAATTTTCCTTCCTTTAATAATGTGATGAATAATATTGTTTATGCCCTGATGAAATTATTATTTAAATTATTATAAATATTTTATAATTTGATAATTTTAACATTAGATACGGCTCCGGAGCGCAAGTCGAAACCTTCCCCAAAGCCAAAAATTGTTGATTGATACCTTAAATATTTTAACAATATATTCAAGTCAAAATATCTAATGTTTAATTGAGTCGTGACCCTTGAAGCAGAGTTAGATGTCATTCTTCACCTTCAAAGTGTCACTAGTTCACTTTCAGTCCAGCGATTATTATTTTATATTTTTATTTATATTGTTTGCAAGCCTGCCAGCCAGACAAACATACTAACATATAGACAATTTTGGAAGACCCATATTTTAGACTCAAAAACTTGTAATTTCGTTGAAATCTTGATATCGATAGGAGCAAAGGGATGGAGGAGTTAGGAAAGCCTCTTGTAACTCATTCATATGAATCACGAATTGACCCGCTGTACATTATAACGAGATCTTATTAATACTGGGATGGGCTCCCGTTTCGAAATCAAATAATTATATTGAACTTACCACTCATATTTCTTAAACTAGATGATAAAATTTTATATTCATCAAAGATTTTTGTTCTTTCTTATAAATAAAAGTTCATTAAAGTCTTTAAACTTTTTCACTAAAGAATTAGAAATTATGTTTATTTAATCTTCTCTCTTTCTCACTTACAAAGAATAAAATCTACTTTTGTAATTTTTTTTTCTTCCCAAGCCTCAAAAAGAAATTGAGAGGGCTTACCTTTAGAATTCTATCTTAGAATAGTTGATGTTTGAAATCACTCCCAACTTCTTTATAAACGTGACAAAGCATTCTCCCCTTTTTTTTTTATTATTGCAAAGATGGTTAAATTAGCTTTGAAATAAAAAAACTTTTTAAACGAGAGCTTTATGTATAAAAGTTCTTTTTTTTTTTCCCATCAAAATTATTTTGATAAAACAATTAATTTAATAATTTAGCAAGTAAGTTTGAAAGAAAGAAAAAGGATACGTAGCATATGATGAAACTATATTATTTAGATATTATAACAGGAAGAAGTATGGATACCTTTCTTTCTTTTACGGGTCATTGATTGCTTCGTGAGATTATATTGGATTTTTTTATTTTGATAAAAAAACTTCAGTCATTTTTAATTTTTTCTTTTATGCATATATACATTATATAAGAAATCAAATATTTTGTTTCGATATTTTATGGGGCTTAACATTAAAAAATTATGGAGAATGCTAAAAAAATCGAATTTTTTGAATATTATAATAAAAAATAAATATTATTTCATTTTTATTCACTGATATAAAAGATTTTTTATTCTCTTCGGCATCTGAAGCCATATCGATTTATCGATTAAAATTTATATTAATCACGATACATGTAATCCAGGCATATTTATTTACATCAACATTTAAATAAATTTCCATAGGATTTCCTGGGTTTCGAACCCACACTCCTTAGCTTTTAAGGTTATCACTATTGAGAATGTCAGTATCTTTAACCTCTCAGCCACGGAGGGAGGGGGTGTATGAAAGATTTTTGATTTCCGGGATGAAGAACTGTGAAAAGTAACATAGCCAGGGCTTTTATTTGGAGGAGAGAGGGCAAGTAAAATTTTTTCTTATATGATCTTTAGAGCAGGTCTCTTTTAGCAAATGGTTTTCAATTAGACATTCTTATTATGAAAACTTGTTATTTTTTTAATTTTATAAAATATTTTTACTAAAATTTCGTGTTGATTTTTGCAATTTTCTTTGTGTTTGGGAGAAGGGGGGACTAATCTTTCATTTATTTTTAATTGGCCTATTTCAAAAAAATTCATTTTTTGCATATCTTCTCCTCTCTCTATTCAGGGAACGCTACTGTTTTGTAATTTTACTTAATATTTATTATTTCTATACACATCTATTTATTTATATTTCCTGTTTTTTTATTAATTAATTTTATTTAGTATTTCAAAATTTTTTTTGCTAAATTTTAATAAGGACAAATTGATCCATCTTTTATATATATATATATGTATATATATATTTAAATTGATTATTTTTACAGAATATTTATTTCAAATTTTACTATTTTACTGACAGACATGCCTTTTTATTTAATATTAATTATTTAATTTATTAAATTAATTTACTTGATATTTTCAGAAATTAAATGTATGTAAAAATTTGCTAAAAGTCAATCCCATTACCCTTGTTGGTGTGTTAAATGTGTCAGGTGCCATTGCCTTAGCGTTATTATTTTCTTTTGTTAATTAAAATAAATAACCATTTTGACATTGCACGTTTAAAACTTTGCACTCTCAATTATTAAAGATTAGATTAGATTATTATATTGATATAGGAGTTCTAATCAAAATCGTTAGAGCTAATTTTAATAAAATCGTAAAATACTAAAAAATTATTGAATTCATATTCTTAGAATAATAGAATTCGCATAAATGCCATGTTTTAATTAACACATTTCAAACAACTGTTTTTATAAAAAAAAAGTTTGTAACTTTTTTTTCCAAAATGGACACACCTCAATTATTGTTCCATAATTGAGTTTTACATCTGCTTCAAATAATCTAAGTTATTATTAGGCTTATTACTATTATTAATTACAAAAACTTTTGAAGTGTTTCATTTGACCAATTATTAATTAAATGTTTCACTATTGTTAAAATAATACTGGATGTCATTTCGAGTAATTTATATTCATATCATTGACATTAATCGATTCAAATCAGCAAAAATACATATTTAAACAGTTATAACAATCATATAATTTAACATATAAATAGAATGCGAAAATAAGCACATTTTCAACCAGCAAAATTCCAAACAAAGAAATATGATAGAGCGGCACTGAGCAGAATGTACCCAATAAATTAAAAAAAAAATACAATTACACAATTTACTTTATTAGACAATAATGTACATGTTGACATCATATCTCCCTTCTTATCAATCAAAAAATTTTTTTTAAGTTGTATATAAACGTGTGGTATTTGCTACCTTGTTTATTTCAAAATTGTTTGGATGGTGAACCTGAATAACTTTTATAATAAATGTAAAAAAAAAATATCTAATTACGAACTCATAAATTCAAAGATCAGATGCATATTGACATATGAAGTTTCAGTTTCGGAAGTTAACAAAATTGTTTATATAAATAATAATAAATTTAATATTTATGACATACATAACTCTCTGGCAGCTAAATATAACCAGAAGAAATAACTTATTATTTTAATTAGTTTTTGCAGGCGGGTCTATAAATCAATTTTTATAAATTACAAGTTTTAAAACGTAAATCAAATTTTTTAAAGGAGAAATAATGTTCCGGTATTTATAATATATAGAACAACGGTTCCCAAAATTTTCGTTCGCAAAACAACGCATTTTTTTGCGGAGCAGTAAAAAGAAAATATTTTGCAAAATAATAATAAATCAACTTATATATTGAACAAGAAAATCTGAAATAAATAAATATACAATCTATATAATAAAAAAAATAAACAATTTTGGAGGAAAGGAGAAGTGAGGCAACCAACTCATCGACGTTTCGAATATCAAATACATTCACCATCAGGACGTTCCACCTCATCTCTACTCTCATTCAAAGATCTTCCCAACCGTTTACCTTCATCAAAAAGTAAACAGGTTTATAATAAGAAGCGTTCAGTAGAATAGTAAAAAGCCACTTTCATGTTAAAAATTTAATTTCAATTAAATTTTGAATTAAAAAAAAAATAGACTTAAATACATTATTTAAAAATAAAGAATTTACTTGAAGTTTATTCTTCAACTCCGATAAACTATTGGGGCTTAGTTAGCTCCAGGGTAACATGAATAAAAAATTATTTTGAAAAAACTGCAAAATTTCTGACCAGCACCGACCCTGAGGCTTCTTGCTTTATGAACTAATTGTGATTCGCTTCCCGACCTGAGTGATAAAATTTATTCATATTTTATTTGCTATTAATTTGGAAATTTTATTTTAAATAATAATAATAAAAATTATGTAAAATATTAATTGAAACTGAGCTTAAATGACAAAAAAAAAAATTTATGGAAAAAAACCGAAACTTTTGGAGTTTGTTTATTTTTATATTTGTGGATATTTCAAAGAGTTTAATTCAAATTTGTGAAAAACTGACTGACAAGAAATCAACATTAAAGATCAAACAAATTTTTCAGACAAATAATTTCTTTTCAAAAATAAATGTTTCAAAGAATATGCGAGAAAATTTTTGGTTGTCGTCTAGGAAAAATTGGAACAAAGATTTATAAGATACGAACTTAAAAGATTGATTTGAATTTCTATATTTTATTTTAAGGAAAATCTTGAAATTAAAAAATTTATTATAATTTTTAAATTTGATATAAAAATCTGTCAATTGAAATCCCCAAAATATTTATTCGATTGGCCATTAAGCAATTCTCTAGCGACATCGGAAATGACATCATATGGAGCAGCCAGAGGCTTTCTCTGGCCGATATGGTCAAGGGCCAGACTTCTCCTCTCTTCCGGACATTAAAATTAAATACGTACGTAAATGCCATTAATAAACGAGGAAGACAAGAAATAACATTTCGATTTCTAACAAAGATTATTGACCTGTAATGTTTGTAAATTATTTAAGAAACTAACCGCGTTGCCAACCTACTACTCTATAGTAAAAATAAAATAATATATCAAGGAAAATATTCTGAAGGCAGTCAGTGGCGGTTTTATTTTTCTTTATTCATTCTTTTTTTATTTTCATTTTCTTTCTAATCTATTTTAAGGGCAATATTTCCAATTTTAAACATCTATAATAGACAAGCGAAATTATTAATGAATATCGATTCTAATTATCTTCCTAGTATAATCGATGTCCTAGCTCATTTCATATTTATATATACTGTACATAAGTCCCTTCCACTTCATGGTTCACATTTTTTAAAAATAAATCTAACTATTGTCTTTTTCTGAGTATATCACACATATATATATTTTTTGAACGTTTTGGAGAAATTAATTCCTTTTTTGAAATTTCTACTTCATTTCATGTAATTATGTGTTTAATTGTATTTTTGAATAAATCACAAACTCTTATATTTTATTTCTTTTAATTATCGAATGTAAATTAAAAATGTCAAAGTTTATATTTATAATCATTTTGAAACACAAACTTATGAGTAACGTTATTCTTTATTGCCTTTTCGTATGTGTACAAAGAATTTCTATCATTGATTGTATGCATGCAATGTAAGATGCGACTAATAAGGATAGACCGTCGTCCGGCCTGACGTCTATTAAAAAATATTGAAGCAAAAAACTAACCAAGTTTGGGAGGAATGTTATTCCTAGTTCGGACAGAACGTAATTCATGTGCTCACAAAAAATGGCCTGAGCATCCAGCCACCTCTAGTGGAGATGAGTCGTTGATTCTATCAAATTTTGCTTCATTTATTGTATATGCCAGGCGTGGGGAACCTTATGGCTGCATTCGGCATTCTAAGATCTCCTGTGCGACCTCATTTATCTTTATATCAAAAAATCAAAATATCTCTCCCCAACTATTTTTACTTTCTCTTACCTATATTTGAAATATATATATAGTGTTAAAGTATTGGAATTGTAAAAAAAAAATCGATTTCAACGGAAATACACGTTTTGAGTCTAAAAAAAAGGTATCGCAAAATGGTGTCTCTCTCTCTTTCTGTGTGTGTGCGAACAAGATTTCTCAAAAACGAAAAAACGTACGAATCTGAAATTTTATATTTAAGCTAAGTTCCCTCCTCGCATGAACCTCGAAGATTTTCATATAAATCAAAGAGTACTAGTTCTCTCTAACAATATTGATTAAAATTCATATCCATATACTCATATTTGTTCTATTCAACAACTTTTGTTTGAAAAAATTCATATTTTCATCCTCATTATGAGAATTAAAATAATTTATCTTTTTATTATCTAATAGAACTGGGCGAATCAGTTTATTTAAAAATAAATAAATATAGAAATTAGGTCGGTGAGACATTGTATTATTACTCTTTATATATTTTTTAAATACTTTTATATAATATTGGAATAGATAAAAACATCCAATTTGTAAAATTACTAGCTCTCTATAATATAACTATTCACTCACCTATTATTCTAATAATTATCATTCATTATTGATATATATTCAAACAGCAAATATCATATTTTCAGCAGTGAATGGTTTTTATCTTCCCTAATGCAAAGATTTACCAAATTAATTGTATTGTAATTTAATTATGATATATTATAACATGTAATCCGATTCAAATATAATAATCTCTGACTGATAATTCGAATAAGTTTCATTATACCAAATTTAATATGATTTTCTTTTTATTTAAATATGAAATATATACAATTCTAAATGTCTGACTCTTCCATTACAATATGGAAACTCATCAAAAGAATTGAACACCATTTTTTTAAATCAACTTACAATATCAAACATGTGAATATTTTTTAAACTGATAGACTCTTATCCAAATACTTGAGCTAAGGAAGAAATCTGACTATACTGGTGTCAGCAAAGGACTAGTTCACTGGCGGATGTGTCCTTGTGATTGAATAAAACCTTATTGGTGAGGATATTTTTTAGAACGCTTATGGATTGGGGATAATCTTTTTAATCATTCTAGTATAGTTTCAAACTATTTCTTATATCAAAGGGTTTGCTTGGATAATAAATAAAACTAGAGAGAGTTAGTTAAAAATTTTTATCTTTATTTAATTAACGATGTAATATAAATAAAATGATGAGGTGATGGGAATGGGAAATTAACTTAATGATAGAGGGCTGGGGCGGCCAATCCGTATCCGTAGGACTTGGCGATGGCGGGGGCAGCATAGCTGACTGCGGGGGCGGCATAGGCCACAGGAGCGGCTACCTTAGCGATGGCGGGGGCGGCGTAGCTACCGTAGCTCAGAGCAGGAGCGGCGTAGCTCACAGCTGGGGCAGAGTAGGCCAAGGGAGCGGCGACCTTAGCGACGGCGGGGGCGGCGTAGCTAAGAGCAGGAGCGGCGTAGCTCACAGCTGGGGCAGAATAGGCGGCGACTTTAGCGATGGCGGGGGCGGCATAGCTGACTGCAGGGGCGGCATAGCTGACTGCAGGGGCGGCGTAGCTGACAGCAGGAGCGGCGTAGCTCACAGCTGGGGCAGAGTAGGCCAAGGGGGCGGCGACCTTAGCGACGGCGGGGGCGGCGTAGCTCAAGGCAGGGGCGGCGGCATAGGAAAGAGCGGGAGCAGCGGCGTAGCCGTAACCAAGTCCAGCAATGCCTCTCTTCTCGGTCTTTTTCTCTTCTTTCTCTTCAGCAAAAGCGAAGGCGGCGAGAGCCAAGACAACAATAATCTGTAAAAAAAATCAAGAAAAAACTATAAGTTACATTCATTATTCCAAATTTTATTATTTTAATTACAATCCTTGACCTAAAATAAAGGAGAAATGTTCTAAATAGTAATTCGCTATCCATAAATTCATTATAATCATATAATCAATTTGTATCAGGTATTTAGCTAGGCTACATTTAGAAATATATATGTACAATATTAAAAGTGAAGAAAAGAAAGACTAACAGCTACTATTTTTTCTCTTTGTTCTGTTCCTCTATGCTGATGTAGTTTCGGTTTGGATTGAGACCATCTTCATTGATATAAATGAAAAACAGCCACGTTTTCTATAATTTTTTGATAATCATTTGTAAAATTTTCACCATTTTCACAAATATGTCATTTAATATTATTCTCTTGAATATATAAAGATTCAGAGAAGGCGACTAAGTATAAGCTGCATATTACGGGTCTGAAGTTGAAACACAACTGTCATTAAAAAATTATTTAACATAGCCAAAGTCTCCTCATGGGCTAGGGAACTGGGAGATAATCTTATACGCACAAAGGGCCCCCAATTCGTGATGGCCTATGTGCCAGACGGGAAACCCGATCCAAAAAGATACAGATTTTGCACCTAAAATTCACCTTTTGCAATTCAAATTCACTGATCGGCAAATCACAATTCTTTTATTCAAAATTTATCTTAAACACTTTTGATGATTTGTGATTTGATTTGGTAACTTGCAAATTGGTAAATAAGAAACATTAAAATCTTTATAAGAAATAAAAAAATAATCCAATTGTAAATATAATTATAATTTTCAAATTAAATTATTACGAATAAATTTGGAGACTTTAACGCTCCTTCCCGAGGCGAATGTTATTGATTTCCATCTTTGGACTTGATTTGTGCATCCAACCCCGAAACTTTATCATAGACAAATGAAGATGGTCTCTAAAGATTAAGTCTCCTTCTACGAGTGATGTGAGAAAGTCACCGATTACGGAATATAGAAACAAAACGCGAAATTTAAACTTGACATAGAGCCAGAAAGAGAGAGAGAGAGAAAGAGCTGCCGGAAACCTAATTGCATAATCCAGATCCAATCTTCGGTCTCGATTGCCAAATACACCCAAATTCAAATCGTTTTGGGCCTGAATTTATTGTTTTTTTTTATGATTTAGAAGAGATTATCAATTTCAAAAAGATCTTAATTGTACTCTAATTGTTACCTTTAATTCGAAATATTTATATTTTAGAACATAAATTTAAATTTTTTTATTTGTTCCCCTCTACGTTTTGATCTTGATTAAGACAATCCTCAGAACTATAAACAAAGGTAAATAAATTAGTGAGGAGTACACTAATAAACATCACTTTTTCTATATATTGTGTTATTTATTTGCACATACTCCTATAATTAATTTGTGCGTATAGTCCTGAAGATGATTTCATTTAGGCCCGAAAAGATCAGCGAAAATTTATTACTTTTACTTTCTTCAACTTTATAATAAATAAACTTTGAACTATCATTCTATACAATAAACTATTAAAATCTAAATACTACTATTCAATATATATATCCTTCGGTACTGAGGTATTAGGTAGGCAGAATAAACGAATCCTCTTAACCTCATCATTGTTTTTCGAGCACTTCTACAATTTTAATCACCCACTACTAACTTTATAAAAGAAAAGTTTTTTTGGAAAAAGAAATTTTTGGCCCAAACAAAAGGGAAGACTTCTTTCTATTTTCCAATCAATCATATTGTCAGTTAAAGAATTGATTATTCGTGACTCTGATATTATTGATTATTAAAACCTTTAAATTTTTTTCTATAATTTCGTTATAAACGCCAAATTAATTTTTTTTTTCTTCGAAATTAATAGAATTTTAAAACATTTTTCAGATGGTAAATTGATCTTGAAATATTAAATTTGTGACGGTACTAAGCTATTGTATGGTCACTCAAACGCATCCTCTTAACCTTAATCCCAGAAATTTTATAATACTTTTCCAAAAACCGATTTCCAAATTCGAATATTATGGTATTCTACATTTTAAAGCAACCCAAGTTTTTCTGTTTTGACTTACTTGGACCTTCATGATGATAGGTGTTGTGTGTTGTTAAGATGTGGCTTGGTGGATATCAAGTGTTAAGACACTGGAGGACTTTGTTGTTGGATTTGGTGTGTGCGGGGCCTTTTATATGCCTCCAGTGAGGCTTTCGCCGGTTGGCGGCGGCGGCGGCGGCGACGGTGGCGGCGGCGCGCCCACCCGGTTGCTCTGCACTCCAAACTCCGTACTCCGGGCCCCGCCCCCCCTCTTTTCTGGTTTTCTGCCCTTATCATATCATGACGAACATCCCGAGCTGGAAATAAAATAGGTGAAGGACACGTACAGAACTAGCCAAGCCTTCACCACCCGGCTCCGGAAATTTTCAACTTACTCTGACATGATAGTTTGCCTGAAAAAAGAGTTGGCAACTACTTCAATTATTCTGACGTTTTGATTCTCTTCAACACTACATTCAGAATAAAAAAGTGAAATATATTGGAAATCAGGGGACATCTTAACTTTTATATTAGTTAAGCTACCTCTCTCCTTCACAATGTTCTTTTTTTTAATCAATTGATATATATTTACTAAATAAATTGCTAATTATTTCTTAATTTTAACTTAATTTAATTGATTAGATATTAGACCACAAAAAGATCAATCATTTTTAAATTTTATCAGAACTTTTCTCCAGCCAATAGACCCCCTTCGGGTTTAGTTAATTTCTATTTTTTAAGATCAACTAATCGGTTGTCTGAACTTACTGATTGTTGAAGAATAACCAAATTATCACCAATAATTCAGAGATTTTTAATTTTTACACTTTTATTATGTTGTTTAATAATGAAAAAAAGCTCCAAAAACTAAAGGGGGGACTAAAATATACCTTTTTGAAAACAATTAAATCAGGAGTAAATTCTAAAAAAGAAAATACAATTTCTTCAATTAAACTTAAGGAAGCGAGTGGCTAATCGGATTACGGATCTGAAGTTGCAACTCAACTCGAGTTCGAGTCCGGCTTGCCGCAAATTATTAAACTTTTCCAAAAGTCTCATCCTAGGGTAGGAAAGTGAGAGATATTCTCATCCCCAGTAAGGACCCAATTTGTGATGGCCTAAGTATCAAAAATTGAATCCAATTCATCCTATTAAACTTGAATTCAAGAAAAAATTTTCCCAACTCAGGAATCGAACCTGAAATCTCTAGGCTTTTGATGTTTTCTTGAACAGATTAATATTCTTAGATTAAATCTCTAGAGTAGCTTTTCTCTAATTGTGGGTCGCAAACGATTTTTAATGAGTGGCGCAAAGTGTTTTTATTGGTTTAAATAGACCACCAACCTATACATGATTTATATATTTGTTGTTAATCATGAAATTGATGAGCTCACATGACCGACTCCTTTGAAGGTTGAATTGTTGTGACATTTATCTGTGGTTTCAAATATAAAAGTTTAATTGCTTATTAAATAATTCAAGGAAATTTGCATGACGAATTAATTTTTTCTTACATTTATTAAAAATAAGAACTAAATAAGAAGGAAAACTAATCAAAGTATTAATTTATAGGATTGGTCTTTAAAATCATCATTGACTTAGGAATTCTTTGGATAATATTTTTAATTATACGATTTGGGTATGATTTGTGTCACGTTTGAGGGACCGGAAGACCTACCTCATTCTCTCATGTATGGTCACTATAACAAAGACTAATCGAATTCTATATGGCAAGGTATCCTAAAATTATCCGATTCATAAGGTTCAATTGACTGTTTTTAAACACATTCACATGTTTTTAACTTGCTTTGTCCTTCGAGAATGTATTATACTCAATTTTAAAAACACCTCCCGATGAGCTAGAGATTTGAAATTTTGCGCATATATACACTCAGTTCCGGAAGCAAAAAATTAATTTCAAAAAATTTATTGGAAAAGAATAAAAAAAGAAATTTAAAAATTAGATTACGAACGGTTGTAGCGCTTTCAAAGGTACGAGAAGAGCTCTCCTGATTTTATGATATTTTATAAATAATATATTATTTATTTAAAAATGCATAAAAAGGAGGAAAATACTTTTTTATAAAATATTTAGTATATTTGACTAATTAAAAAAAAAAAAAGTTTGAGTCGCTCAAAAATATCATTTATAGAAAATTTAAATTAATTTTCTATAAATGATATTTTTAGAATATTTATAGAATTTATAGAAATAGAATGTATAGAATACATTCTCGAGAGAGACAAAGCATAATATATAAAATATCATTTATAGAAAATTAATTTAAATTTTTTTGAGCGACTCAAACTTTTTTTTTTTTTTAATTAGTCAAATATATTCAACAATTTTATGAAAATATTATTTTTCTCTTTTTATTACATTTTTAAATAAACTCTTTTTTTTTTAGAAGAGAATCAAATTTTCAAAATACATAATTACATCCTATTGCTACGCCTAAATATTAATATTATACATTTTCTCCTGCCCTTTGTCATAAAAAAAATCAATACTTTTGAAAAACAATTCTTATGATAATCAAAACCCCTCTAAAAATTTCATTTGTAAATATTTTTTTTTAAGGTTTTTCGGCATCTGAGGCCATATAGACTTTTCAATGATATATGTATAAATATATTACGTTACTTGTAATCCAGGCATATTTATTTATACAATTGGATTTGTAGATATTCTATACGTATTCAGAGAAGATGATTTTCTGGCTTTAATGAATCACTTCCATTCCAGTAAAATAAATAAAGGAATTAATATTGAAAAATTCTCGTTTTCTGAGTCACAAATTTATGGGCTAGGGATCTTTTTATTTCTATTCTCAAGGGAAATTTGATCCTTTGAGCGGGATCACAAATACTTTTTCACACTTTTTGAATTTATCATTTTATAAAGTAGTTCGTTTGATTACTTATTTTATTACTCATATTTTTGAATAGAATTAACATGAATGGACAGTCAGATAGCGCATTCTCTCTTAATGAATTTTAATGAAAATTTCTTCTTGAAATTTAGGATTTAGTAGTATAGAAGAATAGGGCAGCAGTACTTTAATAATTTGGGTAAATATATCAAATAATTCATTTTCCAAACAATACAAAATGAACAAATATTTATATAATAAAATCCTGATCAAAATTTATAAATTTTTATTTATCTTTAAAAAATATATAGGTGTAATTTTAAATAGAAACAGGTTAATATACATTTTCGCCGATTCGGTCAATAAAAGTATATAAATAAATTCCTGATGATTAAGAATTTGTTGTTATTTAATAGGCTGTAAATTATATTATTCGTTAATTTTACTAAAATAATCATCACATCGGAAAGTTAAAAATTTAATTATTAAATAAAATATATATATTTTTGGCATATATAAAGACTACTTTTAAATTGATAAATTAGAAATCTGTCCGTTCATCGCTTTTGAAATAAAACTGACAGATTTTAACACCCTCTCTTGAATTTGGACGGATGTCTTTCAAAATTCCAATTGTATCAATCTTTTAACTTTCTATTGATGAATGAATTTTATTTCGGATATTTAGATATAAATCAAAATACAATGAAATAAATTCTTATTAAAATATAAAAGCTAATAAAAAAAAAACCAAAATTTAATATTTTTTTTTTGAGTATTAGCAGGGATACCAAATTGTGTTGCTTAGAGCCCTGAGCACTTCTTCGAATTTGGACGAGTGTGAAGTCTGATGCAAAGGAAGCACACCTATGCCTCAGAAAACTGGAGGTCCTGGGTTCAACCATATGATGACTATTAAATATACTATTACTAAATGCTAGTCAGTAAAAAAATTCGCATATATTGAATATTCAAAGTAATAAGTCTCGAAACTATTTAATTATTTTATTTATTTAACTTAAAAAAAAAAGGAATTAATTAGTTAAGGGACGGGTAGACGGGGACCTGGTACCCCTAAAAAGAAAAGATAAATAGTAATTAAACGTATACATACCCCAGAATATAATTTTCGCCCTCCCCAATAGCGAAGTCAGATATATATATGTTGGGGAGAAGGGAGGAGATTCAGGACACTGTATAATTGTACATTGTCAAAAATATATATTTCAAATTTCAAAATCTCTTTTAAATAAAATTATTTTATTAATCATAATCTTTTTGCCTGTGTACCAATTAAATTTTATTTTTCTCATCTAATCTAAGTTCCGGTCCCCCTGCCTACGTCTCTGACCTTTCACCTCTTCCAGAAAGCGCCTCCGTTTTTGCGTTATTTTCTAATTTTTAAAAATTTTATTTTTCAAATAAAGTTAATTATTAATTAAATTTTAGTTTTTTTTTTCAAATCGAATAATGGCTTTCAGTTCTTTAACCCTTCCTCGCACCCACCCATCCGAAGCCTAGCCTTTATTGTGATTGCTTAATTGTAGATTTCAGAATTGATCATGCCGCGCCTACATAATAGATCCCCTGGATGAAAAATAAATGACTCGCTCTAGTTTATATTGATATACCATTATAAAGAACAAAAGTTTTCATGGTATATTTTACTTTCATAAAGATCAAATTATATATTATGATTTTAACTATTTCAATAGACGATTGCTTATACTGGACCAGTGAATGAATGACCAGTCAGGATCTTTTTATTTAGTCTATAATGACTAAGAAATTTATATTTTACAAGCGATATAAGAAAAATCTTGTCCTTGTAATATTCCTGATTATTTTGAAAATATTTAGATAAATTATACACTATATCAAGGTATATCTTGGCAATTATACTGAAGCAAAAAACAGTACTAGAGCTAAGCCATTTAGTGAATATTTATGATAGGTGGAAAAAATTCCCTCATACCTTGATAGTTAAGAATTTTTTATTGTTCCTTTCCTCTTTTCTTTTTCTCCTTTTTAAATTAATAAAAAAATAAATAAAAGAATTTTGGGATTTTTGAATTTTTCCCAAAGAAAATTTATGAAATAAAGAATTGGAAGAAATGGAAAAGGAGCTACATCTCTAAATATTGTATAAAATAGTATTTTCCAACGCTCAATAAACAACTATAACAAATCTAAAGCTTATATTTTAATGTGTTACCCATTAAGCATGTTTTCATATCAATCGATACGATACACTGGCTCCAGTAGAAAACTTGCATGGCAGAAAAGATTGACGATATCTCTTGACTTATAAACAATGCTTTATGCATTATGCATTAAAATCTTGTGAATCCTACTTAAAAGAAATATTTTTTATTAAAAAAAGGATTGAATAACTATAAATTATTTTCCTTTTTCATTTTTTACTCATTCAATCAAAGAATATAATTGGGAAATCATAATGTGTAAATAAAAATACTACATTCTAATCCATTAACTAATATCCAAATAAAAAAATGTCTATTAATTTTTTTCCATTTAATTAAAAGAAAATCTATATTAGTTATCGATTCCAAACTCGGGAAATTGAACACAATTTTATCATTCGAGAAATAATTACCAAATACATTGTTATATCATGTTTATTTTCCATTATCTGTTCGTTATATTAAAGGAAAATATGAAAAAGCGGAATTGTCAATATATATGATTATAAATATAATAATAATTCTGAAAAAAAAAAAGTAATTTAACTTGTGTTGATTCATACATGATTAAATACAAGCTCGCCTTTTCAGATCTTCATTTTTACATAAAAGGATAGAATAAATCGAATGATTTCTCTTTCACTCTCAAATCGTTTTTTTTTTTTTTACTTTTTTTAATAATAAAAAAATTCATATTTTCAACTTTTTTATAAATATTTGATTTTACGAAATATAAAATAGGAAACCTCTCAATATACCTAAATAAACGTCACTTTAAAATTCGCTTATGAATTTTTTACTTTATCATAAAAAGGAATGATAAAGTATTAAAGTAATATGTCATTTTCTGACCATTTATATAGGCTATTTTAAATGGAGGGGGAAAATAAACATCTCTAAGGCAAAATTAATAATGATTAATCCAAAGCCTAAAAATTTAATAATACTAATTACTTTTTCTTTTATTATTATTAATAATTTACTGATTATTATTAATAATAAAAGTTAAACTTATTGGGCTGGGGTGTCTTGGCGATTCCTCAGCGAAAGTTGATAATTTATAGTTATTCAATCATTTTTTTAATAAAAAATATTTCTTTTAAGCAGGAGGCTCCAAACATGCCCAATCAAAACAATCATCTCGTACTCATTTAACTTAAACGATATATTCTCTTGGGACATTGTTTTGAAAGCCTCCACCTTTTTAAAAAAATACCAATTCTAAATATAAATTGTATTCATATTATTTATACTTATATTATTAATATATTAAAAAAAATTATGTTATTAGTGTGGAAATTAAGATTTCATTCTCAATTAGTATACCATCTTTTGGTATTAATTGATTGCATCGTTTTGAAGAGTTTTCGGCACCTATATAGTCTCTGTTTATTATTTATTTAAATTGGTAGCTAAAATAATTTATAAGTAAAAGGAAATTAGAGATGAAAAAGAAGTGATAGTATTTAGGCCCGACTCCTCTGAGTTCTATTATACATATAATCAAATCATTGTAATTTTAAACTTTACAATAATACCCTTTATTTAACTTCTTCCGATTTGTGGACGATTAGTGGCGTTAATGGAGGTGTAAAGGACAGAAGCAGCAGAGGGATTATTATTAATAGAAGAGGCCATCTTAATTCTTATTTTTTAATTTATATCGATAAGTTCAAAAAAACATTAGTGATCAGTTTTGTCCCTCATGCATTCATTGTATGTGATCAAAATAAACGATCCATTCCTCTCTGATTAACCTCCATCGAATTAATTTTAGGCGATTATTATAGGTACTAAACAGCAACGATGTCCTAAGCAAACAGTCAGCAAGAGAGAAATTAATTTTCTCTCTCTCTCTTTCGCTTCTACTGATCAAAAGCACGAAATTGTTTGACTGTTTAACTAATGTTTTACGATATATTCATGCTTATTAATAATATTAGCTTATTAGCAATTTTTAAGCGTTCTTTTTTAATTAAAGAGCGAATATAAATAACAAGCTCAAAAAGGAATAAGAGTAATCTCAACCTTCAATTTAACGAATTCAAAATAAAGGATTTAAGAACATAATATTCCGTTTTAGTTGTATAAATTTATTTTTAATGCTTGAATTAATGATATTTATTTTATTTATAACCAAAATGTCATTAAAATATTTGAATATTTCTATCTCTATCAACAGGTCTAGACAAGCCTTGTTCTGCCCTTCCCCCCCCCCCTTCTAAAAAAAAAAAAAAAAAAAAATATTTTTTTAATAAAAAAAAAAAAAAAACAAAAAAA
>JAAAKE020080423.1:0-24334 GCA_010014785.2 Anisolabis maritima | reverse complement strand
CTGAGTAAATTTGTCCTTATTTAAAAACATAACATTTAATAAATATTATGAAGCCACTAAAACAAAAACAAAGAGTAGCCAAACCAGTTAATTTTGTGCTTGATTATATATTAAAAATACTAAATGTGAAATTCTTTTATAAAACAACAAATTTCGTTTTTACTGCAGGATGACCGAAGAGGATGTATTTTCTTTTAATTCATTAATAAATATTTTTTATATACCTAGTTATTAATAAAGGAAAAACTTACTGAATTAATGAATAGATTATTTTTTTTTTTTTTGTAAAAAGGTATTTTTTGACCGTAGTGTAAAAGATTTGCGATAAAATTAAATTCATTTTCAAGGCTACCGGAAACGCAGAAGAATTCAATTAGAATTCTGAATGAAGTCTGTTTCTTAGAGGAAATAAAAATTAACTATTTTAAAATTAATTATTAATTTAAAAATATGCGGAAATTCATTAATAGAAGGATTGATATATATATATTTTAAATATGTTAATTGTAAAGTAACTATGAAATTTAACAAAATGAAAGTCATAGTTTCTTTTTTTCTTTCGTTCATTAAAGAACAGATAAATAAATTGGAGCTCATAAATCAGAAAAATTAGACAATCAGAGTTATACCTGGGTTTAGCTAGAGAAATGAAAATTATTTTACAGAAAAAAAAATCTTGTAAATTATATATTATGGGTGGCAGAAATTAGATCATGTTTGGTTGCTGAAAGGTAGGCATCACAGATTAATAGATTTTTTGATTAATAGCTCCAGAGCTCGTCTATCGCTTGTTAATTTATACGGATATTTATTAACTACGCATGCCTGGGGAATTCTGGGGCATTTAATTAAAAATCCATTAGTGTGTTTGGCCTACCTTCCAGATCTTCCAATAACCAAACTCGAACGAATTTATGCAACTCATGGTATTAGCATATTCTGTATATTATAACTCCGTTATTTAGTGGTTAGTTGCTAGATTGAAGAGCGACCTGGGTTCGATCCCATTCAATTCAAAAAATAAAACTACAGTTACTATTATTTATTTTTTTTTTTATCTTACCGAAATTGCTTATTAATATTAAAAATTAATATTGTACCCTATATTTGTTATATTAAATCGGAGCGTCACTTTGAAATTTAATTAGAAAGAAAATTGCTTTGAAAGAATTAATTTTTAATTAAAAAATAATATTTTATAAGTATAAGGGCTTCATTTAGAAGACATAGAGTTCAACCTCCCGATCCCTCAACAAACAAGAGTTCAAATGACTTCAGTATTCATATTGGTTTTTCTAGATAATATAAAATTTTGATTAAAAAAAAAACTAATAATTTCAAAGATAGAGTAACAAATCATTTGGATGGCCTAACCACCAGAATAGAAGTATTTTTTTCTATCTTCCTTTTAAATTTCTTCATTAAGGATCGGGATATCAAAACTAAATGAGGAAGAAGAAAAAAGTAGGCGAACCCGTCTCACGACCTGACGGGGAAAAAAGAAACTTCACATAAAGAAAGTAGAAAATTGAGAGCCTTAGCTTAGGTAACTTGTGGTTCCCATCCACGTACATCCGAGTGTGTAATTCCAGATTAGAAGTTTATTTTCTGAAAAATTTGATAAAATACTTAACTGCGATACGTAAAAATATTTTACATGTATCATATTCATATGCACAGACATATATTAATAATTTATTTATTTAAAAAAATCGGCTGAGAATTTATAAATAAAACAATAATTTGATGACAGATTATATATTTTTGAAATATATAAACAATAAAATTCAAAGTGAATTTCCCTCTTGATTTTCAATTTATACAGAAAATATTTTTAAAATCTATTTTAGAAAGAAGAATTTCATAAACAAAAGTTTTTTATTTGTAATCTCTTTTTTTCCCTTTCATTTAATATTGCGAGTCATTATTTGATTTTTAATTAGGATATTGATTCAAAATATTCCTCACTTTGAAAGAATTTATGAATCATTATTCTAAGACTCAATATTAAAATATTTTTCAAATAATATATTTTTTTAACAACTCCTTTATTATATTGGCTTTATTTTTCAGAATTGGCATAAGAAATAAACAATACTAGCGAGAAAAGAACAGATATATCCGTAGGACACCCTTCATAAAAAAAGAAGGAAAAGTAGAATTGTCAATCTTAGATCCGGATACTCGTGGTCGCCAGTCGATTTTATCAGTACAAGTGAGACCCCTGGTTGTTTTAAAAGTATTTTATCTATTTCTTTAATAAATTTCTGATGAAAAGCTAGACGAAAAAAAAACAATTGAAAAGTATTTAATTAAATCAGGTTATGTCATAAAAGATGAAAATGTCATTTTAAACCACATTAAATAAATAATAATAGATGAACAATAATGGTCTATATTTAAATAATTTTTTTAAATTGTATAAATTGCTAACGAACCCAAATAAAAGGAGGTTATAATATAAATATTTTTTTTTTTTAAGATTTTACTTTAAACTCATGAATAAAAAAATGAGACGTTCGCGGAAATCAGTTTGCGCTCTGAAAAACCAACAAGCGAAGACCACGGGGGGGGGGGGGGGTGAGTTCAATTCCAGCGACTTTTTTAATTCGTGGATTTAAAGTAAAATTAAATTTTGAATATTCAACTTCCAGGGGTTTCATTTTCAAGGCGGTAGAATTTTTTGCATAAATAATTGTTTATGTTCTTTCATTATTTAATTATTTAATAAAATATTTATGCATATCATTACACTCATATCCTTATCTGTCAAGCACGATTCAATAAAATGAAATATAATTTTTTTCGGAAATAAATGAATGGTCTGAGAAATTATTAACTCGATTGATTGCCAACATGCCATATTATACCATAAATCCAAATGACTCGTAAGTTGAGATCACGATGATGATGTAAAAATGAAAGCAAAGAGACGCCTCTCCGATGAGAAGAATGCAAACATGTGACTATTATGATAGAAGAGAGAGAGAAAGAGAGAGAAGGGGAGATAGAGAATTATGTTTGTGTGTGTCCGAGGGAGAGAGAGAGAGAGAACATAACCAACATAAATAAGCGGCCTGTTTCCAAGTAATCGGTAATGATATTAATCCCTGGTCTTTTGGCCGGTCGGCGTGATTTGCAAAGCTTCATCAAATCAGAATAAACTAATTTTCCGAGCCAGCAACCAGCATCCAGCCCGGGGGGCTGCCAAGTGCAGGTCCAGACACAGGACTATCGACAGAGCAACAGTACAGAACAGCATCATCGGGAACGCAAATGCAAACGCAGTTCGTATGTCAGCTGCATCCGAACAATTATTTAGCCTTTCGGAATCGGGGGCTCATTTTCATGTTGTATCGAGAGAGAGAACACTCTCATGTTTTTTTATATCAGTTAGGCCTTTTTTTTTTATTTTTTAAATGGGTTTCTAACTTGTGGTTGTTTACCGAATGGCGGTAAATAAATAAAAAGGGGTGCGGTGAGGGGCGCTTGGCCTCCGGGATCCGCGCGTTCAAATGGTCCGGCGCCTAAAAAACACTATTAGGAATATTTAACAGTTTCAAAAAAAAAAAAAAAGGCTCGTAAAATCGAGTGAAATTTCTCGACAGTGGCAAGCAGCCACAGGCTCTGTCAATATTTGACAGCCGAGCCGCCAAAGCGCACGATAAAAGCTTCATTAGAGATGGACAGCTTTGCTGCCGACCCGGCTATTTTTTGCGGGACACCTGATTCGAGATCAACCCAACTAACAGAACAAATATCTCTTATCATTTCTAATTAGTAAAAAATTCCGAAATGGTTTTCAAATAAAAAGAAGAATTAGCAGATTTAAGAGATGTGACGAAGAAGGCAAAAGCTTCCTAATTACTTGTCTTTTTTTTAAAGACATTCATTAAATCTAAACTAAAACAATTTTCTAATGTTTAAAATGAATACGAAAGTCTCGTAAAAGGAAAAAGTAAAAAAGTCCCAGGGTTTGTATTAATTTATAAAAAAAATAGGCAACGAAGTTGCAACACTTTCCAGCCAATTTTATAGAGATCGCTTATGTTATTCTATGGGAATATAAGAGGGCCTCTACAACCCTATCGAGTATGCAAGTCATGTCTATTATATATAATAGTAAGGGGAAGTATTATTATTAAAAATCTTTACGTTTCAGTTCAAAAGTCAATTTGATTTAATTTCCTATAAATTATATTGTAAAATCTTAGGGAGAATCCCTCACTCTTATTTTATTTAGCTAAATATAATCAAAAATTTTATGAAAAAAATTATTTTCTCTTTTACTGCATTATTTTATTTTTTAAATCTTTTTCGGCATCTGTGACCATTTAGACTCCATCCTTATTTATTTATACCAATTGGTAGCCAATATTAATATAAATGAATTTTTGTCGCTCTGGATGAGAAGCGAACCACTGACACTTTGGTACGTGATGCGAGACCTTTACCTCTGGGCCAAGGGACAGAACATTTTATTTTATTTTTTCACATAGTAAATTTACGTTCTATTTATTAAAAAAATTTTTCAATAGTGTTAATACTTAACATGTACCTTTATCTATATAATTTTATTAGAGTTATAAAAATTGGGACCAATATATATAAAAGGGCTCGGCCGGTCCTGAATAAACGTGTCATCTCTGGGCCACCCTATATAACAAACTCTGGAATACATTAATTCGTTGGTTTTTGCTTTCTAGCAACCCAAATCATCAACTTACTAATGGATTTTTCGATTAATTGCTCAAGGGTTCCTCTAGAGCCGACCATCCCTGTCCAGGTGTTAATTTCTAGGAGGATTTAACAACTGCGCATGCGTGGTCTGTTTTTGATGCAATTAATCGAAAAATCCATGAATGAGTTGGTAATTAGATTGTATACTTTCCAAAAAGCAAAAACGAACGAATTTATGTAAGCTGCGGTATGGCTCATTGATAACTTTTTGTGTTGCTCAAATTATCTTTATTGAAAATTAATAAATATAAAAAATAAAATAATTTATGCTATATAAAAAGTGTAAAAATATTTCAATTTTACATTGCACTTCGGTATTAAGATTTTAAAAATGACTTTTAACACCTTGGACAACCCTGCTATATAGCCACCTCGAAATGTATCTTTCTTTAGGGATGTTCCGGCCCCCGGAGGCAATCACGTCCGGCTGTCGTTAAATTGATTAAAATGTTATGCAAGGAATATTCGTTTTATATGAATGTTAGATTTAAAAAAGTTCAATGGATATTCCTAATTTTTTTTTAAATTAAATTTTTATTTTATTTACTTGCAGCTGGGGAGGGGGCGGAAGGGGGTAGGAATTTAACTCACCTTCAAATGATGGCAAGTTAAACCGAAATTGTAAGAAATTCAGATAATCGGAGGAGTTCGAGTATTTTGTCATTAAAAAAAAGTGTGAAGGTCCCCCCGAATGATAAAAACATTAATTAATCAAAATAATATATTATCCGGATTGAAAATAAAGAGAAGGGGCCCATTTGTTTTGTTCTTTATTGTAGTTATTATGATTATTATCATGTTAGTGCTTATTTACCCGGTAGTTCTGGCTACCATGCTATTTTTATGTCATTAACTCATTTTTTAAAAAACGACATCTTCACAAAAATCTTCCCTTTCCCTTTTTTCTTTCTAAAAATTTTATTTGAATTTTTTCTAATTTTCTGATTACAATTTTTTTTTTCTTTTTGTTAATTCAAATTTTAATAGAGACGTTACTCTCTTGTTAAATCAATGAGCCATAAAATTTTACTTTAAAACTTTGGAATGATTACATAGGGTGGTAAAAAATTACTTCTAAGACCGCATGCACTCCGTTAACTCTGAAAAAACAATTTCCAAACGTTTGAAACAATCATGCGCATGCGCATTACGCCAGGCGCAGGCGCAGTACCTATTTTTGACTATCAATAATTCTGCGCGCATGCACCTGATTGTTTCAAACGTTTGGAAATTGCTCTTAGAATAACCATAATGAAATTTCAAAATAATTAAGATCATACCTTTTTTTTCTTATTTTTAAATATTATTTTTTCCTTTGTAAGAGTTAACAAAATTCCTCTTGTATTATTTTCGTAAGCATTTTAATTTTAGATAATAGATATCTATCTAACCAATGCAATCAAAAATGTAACTAAAAAAAAAAAAAACTTATAAATAAGTTCCAATTATCAACTAACACTTGATAACATGTTTTTGGTGATCTTGGGTTTAATTTCGGGCCATGTTGCTTGGTTTATATTCCATTTATCCTTTTAATGCGTGACTAATTTATTCGTGACAGCCTTTTTCAAGATATATAAATAAAAGTTTAATATATTTGTCCTAACAATATTTTTATTCATTTATAACTCATGAACACATTTCGAGTTTGTTTATTAAAGTTAACTTTATATTATTGGTGGAGTGAATTTCTTTCCAATTTTGAGTTTATTATTAAAATAAATTTCTATTTAAAAAAGAGGCTCTATTTGACATGGTATTTGGAAGTGATGATGGTATTTTTGATTAGCCTATTCTATCAAAATAAACTTCGTCTCTTTTCAGTTAACATGAGCAATTTCTCTTTTAATTAAAAAATTTACATTAAAACATAATTTTTTAAGAGGAAGGGGGGGGGGGGCAATAAAAGTGAAAAAGAGAAGGGTTTTGAGCTAGCAGTGTAGCTAGAATTAGATTTTGTTTGCAATTGTTTTGGGGGAACCCCCCGTTGTTACTCCAATTCTTACCAAGATATAGGTCCCGAGTTTATATAGTACGCAAAATTAAATTTACTATTTTTATTAATGAAAATGGAAAATAATCGCAAGGGCAGAGAGGAGACTATAGCTTTGAATAAGGCTTTAGAATGCTCGTTAATTATTAAAATTACTTTAATAAATAATAAAATTAATGAAATCCCTAGCAAAGATCGGCGGCATTTATCTCTCGCAAAATATTTTTTTTTTTAATAATAATCATAAGTAATAAATCGGAATATTCTACACATTTTCTCCTCACCCCTCTGTGGTTTTCATTAAAATTATAGAGATCATAGTACTTAATTTCTTAAACATAATTTAGTTAAAAAGTACGTAATAAATTTTTTTTTCGAATAGAACTAAAGGGTCAAAAATTATTATTATTGTAAAGGTACACCTCAATTAAAATAATTGAATGATATTTTTCCTGTCTTTGTGTGTCTTGGAAGAGGAAACGAGATCATATAATCATCAAGTGTTGTGTGGAAAATATTTTAATACTATATATTTTTAAAACGGAAGGGCAGAGTGTCATATATGACTTTTTTATATCTTTATTCAATATATTAGAAATTTAAAAAATTTTGTCACGTCAAAAATGGACTATTTTCATCTCTTAAATTTACTGTAACTATATAAAATGTAATTATACCTTTTTATAGTGGCGAATTCATATTTCTTAGAACATGCACCTTTGTGAGTTAAGAGAGAATATATTAATATTATAAATATATTAAATTAATATAACTTTCCACAATCAACAACCTCCTACCCTCCGGTAGACAACCCAAATGAAAACTTATTAATGAATTTTTCGATGATTTTTGCTCAGGAGCTCTTCTAGAATGGACCATTCGTGGTTAATTGAAAATTTCTAGGGAGATTTAACAACTGGACAATAGTGGTCATCTCTATAGGAGATATGGAGCAAATAATCCAGAAATTCATTACTAAGTGTGTCATTCCAATTACCTACCTTCCAGCCAAACACGAATTAATTTATGAACCTCATGGAAAGAAAGAAGAAGAGAAATGAAAGCTGTAGTTTAATATGTTTCCTTTATTCACAGAGTAATCTCTTACTTCCAACGGAAATATAACTATTAGGTGTCAACAATCAGATCCCAGGAGTGAGTTTAAGCGGAAAGGCTCTGCTTCTTGTTTATAGAGATTGGGATTTCAGGGCTAAGGACTTCGCCAGGACTTTTACCTGACTGGTAGGGAATTTTACCAGCTGATGTATTCTTATGCCGCAATCAGCACAGCAGATAATATGAAATTTCTTTGATCGGTTGGAAGTGACTTCAAGTCTCGCATTTATTTGGCATAAGGGAAAGCAAAAAATCAAAAGGGAGTCCTAGCTCTAACCCGGAGGATGCCAATTAATCTACCATTTCGCCTATAGGCGTTAAAATTTAAAATTAACGTTTAAATATTTTATATTTTCAATATGAAGACGTGGAGATCTTTGAAGAGGAGTACACGTGAGGTAGCCAACAAAAAATACTAGTTACTTTCGATAGTACATCAGACTCATTACCAGGATCTGGGGCCATCACTTTTATTTAGATATTAATATAATTTTACATCATTTTCTGACTGTACAAAATTATATAATATAAATTTATATTACTTACGAAAATAATATCAGATGATAATAAATATTCGTAGCAGAGCTTGAATATTATATTTGTATAAAAATTAGTCGAATCACTATTTTCCCAAGTAATATAAATTTTCTCTGAGAGGAAACGATGTAAAATTATATTAATATCCAAACCAATGTCCTGGAGATGAGTGTCAATTACACTCGAAACGTCGACGTATTTTTATTGGCTGTTCTCCTTCCTTTTATATTATATTTATGATGGCTTGTAAAAATTTCAATCTTGGAAGATAGGACACCAAAGTAGGATAAAATTACAATAATTTATAATGAAATGACTCATCTAAAGAAAATTATTTTATCATCGACGTTTCGAACATATCTCACTCTCTTCTTCTGGACAAGTTGACTAATTTAATATATAATATATAATAAATATTACTATAACATTATTGTAGAAATTTGCTATAACTCCTTCCACGACCAAATCGTAAACAAGACATGGCACCTGTATATTTAATTTGACAATTTTTCCCGAAGAATAGAAGAGCATGATCAATCGTTGAAATATCGACGGCACAATAATTTGTTTTATTAAATTTTCCTTGGCTGGGTCACCTCTTTCCTATTCACTGCGAAACCACAAACAACTAATAATTAATATTATATTTTGGTTTCAGATTTTTTGTATTGATATTTCTTTCTATTCTTTTTAATAAGCGAAAGAACAAAAATTTAGTGAGCAAGTTATTTGGGTTGCCTACTTTGCCATATTATTTTTAATAGCCATGAGAGCCGATTAACTTCAAAAATAAGTTTTCACCAATACAATTTAAATTCATTTTAACGTTAATAATTTTAATTACAAATAAACGTATTTATTTTATTAACTAAAAATAAATTTCTCATCTTGCCATTTATTATTTATTTATTTATCCCTTGTTTATTATTAATCTAATGATGATCATTATATTTAAATTATAAAAAGATTTATTGTTCTTTCCTAAGTGAGCCATCCTAAAAAAAGAGATTTTTCGCTAATAAAATAATTTGAATTTGAATTTAAAATATAGGATCAATTAATTATTATTATAATAAAATAGCCTACTACTGCTACTACTACTTATGTTGGTAAAAATTTATTTTCCATTACTTCTTGTTAAGCCCAAGGGGTCGTCAAAATTGGGTGTTGGGAACAACAACAACTGTTAATAATCATTCTAATCAGATGGAAATTTATTCTGAAGAAATTTTAGTAAAATTGTAGTCAGTCGAAATGAGAAATAAAAAAAAAGCAACAAATATTTGAAATATTTATTTATTTTTTCTCAATCAGCCGGGAGGTGGCGGTGGCGTGGGACTTGAGGTGGAGTGTGTGATGATCATTTTCCAGAAAAGAAAGAAAAAAAAAACTAATTGGAGCCGTGGACCTGCTGTCAAGTGGTGAGAAGTCAACTACCCGGACAGGGACATGACTTGCTAGACACCCGGTGAAGGATTCCGAAGGCTCTTGAGCTCTGACAGGACAGGGCCATGGACCTCCTTGGTCATCTCATCTCATTTCCATCCTGTGATGCTGTCCAGCTCCTCTCCAGACACTCCATCACGAAAGAACCTCCGCCTCCCGGGAATGTTCTTAACGGAAATCGATCAAAATTCACGCTGATTAAGTCGATAACCAACTTAAGTAGGAAATAATTTTATAAATATATATATATATATATATACCATTCAATAATAAACCTGTTTAAAATGTAAATATTGAATTAAAACAAATAAATCACAGGGTAATATAATGAAGAGTTACAAAGAAAGAACGTCGGAGCGTGAGATCAGCACTGACCAGTTCAATCACACCGCGTCCGGATTGGGGATCATATATGATCACATACTCACATCTGGCGGTCATCTAACCCCCACCAGTCATTTATCATACAAACTAAAGCAAAAAATAAATAATCATATCATTAGTTAGAAGAATATTACTTTTTAAAATAAGATGAATAAAGGAAATGCTATTTGGTACTATTAATTAATTAATAGGTAAAATAAAAATTATTAAATATACTTGAGAATTTCACCTCAATAATAAATAGAGAAACAAAAAATACAAAAAATTGAAAAAATACTAAATGAATATTTTTTAAACTTTTGTAAAAAGAGTTTACGAGATTGTAAAGTACCAACCAAATATAGCCTAAATAGATAATAAAAATGCAAAGTTCTTTTGTCTGGAGAAGTAAGATCGTTCAAGCAAGCCATGAGCTTAGGTGGAGATTGACTTCGCTGGGAAAGCCCGCGCATAGAGCACCTTTGTCTATTCATTTTTCACTTTTTACATCTTTTAGTTTTTTGAATTTTTTCTTTTTTATTATTTATTTTATTTATCATGGGTTGCATAAATTGGTTCGTTTTTGATAGCTGGAGATAGAATAATGGAATTTATAATTAATTGTTCCAGTGCTGTTCTAGAGCCAACCACGCATGCTCAGTTGTTAATTTCTAAGGACATTTGCATCCGGTCTAAAGGAGTAGCAATAATTAATCAAAAAAAAACCTTCAGAGAGGTAGTCATTTGGGTTGCCTATCTTCCAGCAACTAAACATTAATTTATCCATCTCATATTATCATATTTTAGTTTATAAATTTTTTGCCCTGTTAGAAAACGTTCTATTTACATTAATGTAAAAAATTTTCAATATAAATTATATTTTTATATAACGATTGATTTTATTTTGCTTGTCAATTTTTAGGAAGAGAAAAGTCCAAAGGATCCTAAATTTAATGTCATTAAATAAATTTGTATTTTAAAAGATAAGAATTTTATTAAAAAATACGATGGAAATGATTATAAAATTTTATTTCTCTGGCGCCTCTTTGACCGGATGGTTTTGCCTTCTTTTTTCCTCTTGTCAAAGTTAGTTTTTGTTAGTAATTCCATCTCTACCTGTTATTCTTTTGAAAAGTCCCCAGAGAAATAGAAGGGCAAAAAGAAAATTTACTCAAGCTCCTAAGCCTGGCTGGACCCTATTTATTAATCTTTTGCCCTTGTCTGATCTTGTTTTGCTTTGCTTCTTAGAATGTATTCTATTCACTTCAAACTTATTTCACAGTAAATAACTGATTCACTTCATTTACTACTTGTTCCTCCTGTCATTCCTATTTCATGTTTTTTTTCTACTTGAAATTTTTAATTTAATAATTTCTTAAAATATAACTCATAAATTATAAATTATAAAATGCCGAAACTTCGTAAGATAAGATTATATAGTGAATATATTAGATGAATTATCTTAATTAAAATATCTTGAATAGAAGCTTAAATGTTAATTTTATAGTTGTAAACGTTCTATATAAAGTTTATAAATGTATTTCAAATTTTTATTTTAGAACGACTTTTTATGCTTTATTCCGTGCAAGTTTGAAGCTGAAGGCGGTTTTGGCCTATCATTGCCCATGCTTAGTATAATAATAAAATATCAGTGATTATCGTTAATATAATTCTAAATTTCTCATAGCCTACGGGAGAAAATTCAAAGAATAATATTAATATAATTTTTTTTTTTTTGATTTTATGGAAGGAAAAATATCAAAAACTTTCTATTTTACTTTCTTTATATATATATATATGAGAAAGTATAAAAATCGCAAAAAAAAAACGATGTCGAAAATTCAACGGAAATACTCGCTTTGAAGTCCCCTGAGTCTAAAAAAATAGTCTCTCTCTCTGTGTGTTGCATGTGAGTGGGTCTGTGAACAAGATTCCTCAAAAAGGAAAAACCGTGCGAGACTGAAAATTTAAATTTAAGCTAGATACTCTTGTTTCATATACCTAGAAGCTTTCAATAAAATTGGCCAATGGATACTATAGTACTTTACTAATGTACTTTTTCATTTTTTTTCGGTTTTCTCTAAATTTTCTCCAACGATTTTGATTAAAATTAATATATTAATTATTTATTAGATATTCTTTGAAATCTATTAACCCTTCTCCGCTCCAAAGGCCTACTTTACTAATGTACGTTTTGGGTTTTTTGTGGATTTCTCTTAAATCATTCTAACGATTTCGATAAAATTGGCTGTACATATAATAAATTGAATAATTTTTAATATATAATAATCATTTTCCACTTCAAAATGGTGTGGGGCTCTCAATTTACATGATGGTCCACGCGCATTTCGCTTGCGTTAGCTGACTGGCCAGTCTAAAGACACTAAAGATTAGTTTTGAAAAGACAAATGAAATAAAAAATTTTAAATGTAAAAAAAAAGAAACGTTTGGGAATTCATCCCGCGTTCTCCAGCACTTGGCATCTCTTGAGACTAAGGTCCGTATTTATAAACACTCCTATCTTAACTTACGGAGAATTTTACTATGCTTTTTTTTATATAGATTTTCTTAATTCAAAATTTTTCTTAAGTGGCTAATTCAAAGATCTTATTGTAATTAAACAGTTAATAAAAATTCTAACTCAAAAAAAAAAGGAAAATAGTGAAATTTTTCTCAAGTTAAAAAGTATTTCTGAATACGGTCTTAGATTTTTATATTGATTAATATGAGAAGAGAGTAGAAATTAATTCAAATTCAATTGAAACGACAGAAAAGAGAAGTGCAGGAAGATTAGAAAAGCAATTCAGGCCCAAACTGGTGTAACTTCTTGCCAATCCATTCTTATCATAAATGAACCCTTGAGCGTTGCTATCCGTTCCCTGAATAAGTTTCCTGATTGTATATTTGAGTTTTATATAAGTATAAGCAGTCCTGTTCAAACTGATTTGATCATATAAAAAAAAAATATGATTATAAATAAGAAATTTTAAGATGTAAATAAAGTGAAATAGTCGGAATAAACAAATCACTTTAAATATAAACATTTTATCATTTTAATTTAGCGTGACGAAATGAGACATACAAATTCTGACTTTCCGTTTAATATTTTGCAAATCAAAACGTTTTAAGGTTATAATCGAATATTGATCCTGTTTAAACATTAACCCGAGAGGACTTGACGTATTGTTTCTCCCTTGTGCTCTTCGACCCTTTCCTTTCGACTCTCAAAATTTGACTGCTAGCTTTTTGTTGCTGGCAGATTTTCCATATTTTTCGCTCAGCAATAACAAAACTTTGCACCCCAGACAGGCTTCACCGCCTTACTAAGTACGGCCCCAGTACTCATTAATTAATTAAAACATGAATTTGTCTGTTGTATAAAATTTACATTCATTAAAATACTACCTGAAAGTTAGCTGGCGGCTCCTCTTCGTTCAGAACTTGCAACATTTTTTAACTTAGCAGCTTTTATTTATTTATACGAGGGTTGCTTGGGCCCTTAAGTTGGGGATTAAGTAGGGGCACATGCTCATGTCCGATCGGCCCTAAAATATTAAATTACAAGCTCTGTCTGTCCGGAGCAGAGAGTCTTTTCCTGGAGGCTGCGGGATCCCGAGACGCCACAAAATCTATCTCTTAGCAATTTACATAATGATGAGACGTAAACTATAAATATCATTCATCTTAAAAGACGATATTGATTTATGTTATAAATACAGTTAGTGTTAATCTAATCCATTTAAGTTATAATTAAGATTTAAATACACTTCAAGAAAAAGTCTTTATCTTTATCAAGTAGTAGCTGAACTTTAATCTATAATTTTTCAAATAAATAAAAAATGTAACTAGAAACTTAGATATATACTTAACAAAATCATCACACTTACAGGAAGGAACAAAATATATAAAGACCTAAATGTAAGTGCTGAATATTATGTTTAGATGTCTTTATAGACGATGGATATATATATATATTATGCAGTACCATAAATAAAAATAAATAAAATGGGATACATTTGGATTTGTTTTACAGAGAAATATAAATTTATATATTTTTTTAAAAAGAAAAAAATGTGTCCTAATTTATTTTGTTGCTTATCATATCTAATAGTTATAATTCCGTAGCTTTAGTACTAAATTTAAACTATTCAAGAATAGAAAAAATAAACTATAGTGGAATAGAAAATGTCAGGAGGTTTTGCGGTGTTCATTTTATACATTATTGTAAATATTTTAAGTAACACTTTTGAAAGGAATTCAAATTGGAAATTTAATAGTATTATTTGAATCTTTAACCGAAAACAAGAGTTGTCGTGGCTAGCATGTCTGGCATCTGACACGGGGTTCAATTCCCCGGACCAAAAATAAATTTTTCAAGTAAAGACCCTGATCTAATAAATCAAGACAGAATGATAATACAAGTTGTGCTGATTAGTAACTCGACCACTGACTTGGACTCCTAGTCGTTGGGCAAAAATTTATTTAAACTCAATCGTCACTTAAATTGTTATGAATAACGTCTTCAAAAAATAAATAAATAACTGAAGATGCAAACTTAAATAGGTCAGTTAAGCCTAAGGGTTCGAATCCCGGAATTGGAGTATTTTTTCTATGATTAAAATAAAAATAATTTGATGGCTCCGAGAATTATTATTAAATAAATAAGTTTATTTTCATACTTATATAATTATGGTATTTATTTATCATAATGTGCTCATAAAAAAATTAATTAATATTAGTCATAAAAATATTTATTTTTATATTCAATACCTAAACCAGCTCCTTTCTAAGTGTTCATATAACATGATTAATTAGTATCAAATAGAAATAATTTAGCTGTCCTCAATCTTTTAGTTTTTTTATACTAACTTATGGACATGTATAGATAGGCAGCCAAAAAATAACAAATATTTTATTAATTTCTAATTTCATACCATCGGTTGCATAAATTAGTTGGTGTATAGTTGCTGGAAGGTAGACAACTCAATGGGCCAACTCACTATTGGTGTTTTTGATTAATTGCTCCAGAGCAGATCACGCAGGATCAGTTGTTAATTTCTAGGAAGATTCAACAAATGCGCATTGATGGTCCGCTCCGGAGCAATTAATCATTTGTGAGTTTGTCATTTGAGTTGTCTGCCTTCCAGCAACTAAACACCAACTAATTTATGCAACCCAGAGTATTTAAAATAAAACAATGAGAATTTTAAAAATTTCCTACCACTCATCTACTCACCAGTTTTGAGTCCTAGTAGGATCCAATCAATCAATAATTATATAAATCAGCGTATTTTCAATTTCTTCCAAGTTTTGCGAATGAAAAAATCCTCTTGGTTTATTCGTTATATAAATTTCTTAATAAATCATAAATGGAATTTTTTCCAAGCTGTGAAATCGCACACTCGGTCTGGTCTTTAATAATTTAACTTAAGGAAGCGATCAAGGATATGATATTGTGTTACTTTTATGTCAATTATGTCTTATTACTTTCTAAATGATTTTGATCAGATGGTTATTTATTATTCATTTTATAATCTTTTACACATATTATTATAATAAATATACTAACCCAATTAAAAATTTCTGTTTGTTTTGACAGGTTTAATGCCTTAAATGATTATAAATAGAAAAGATTAGATGAACATTCTGCAGGGAAAAAAATATAAAAAATATTTTTCTTTTGACGAGCTATTTATTGGACGTTTCGAGTTAAAAGTAGAAAAACCTATAATTTTTGGTTAATTCATAAAAATTCCATTTATACTCTTAACACCGCCCCACCCCCTTCTATTTGTTTATCGGTATAATGGAATATGCAGAATTTAGAATTTCTCATTTATATCCCTCTTCTATTATATATTTTCTGTGTCCTCTTTTTTAAGATATGAAATGATAAATCGTCTTCTTGGTGGACAGTGATATATACATTTTGGATCCCTCTTTGGATTCACTTGAGAGGATATTTCGACCCACTTTCTCACTTCAATTGATTAAAGACTGAAAGATCGTGAATAAAGTTAATTAATTGATTTTTTAATTACTCCATTTATGAATTTTTGTTAATTAAATATAGAAATTTAAATTTTAAAGATTAAAGTTCATTATAAATAAGGATAAAGCCTGGTATCAATTATTAAATTATAATTTGAAAGAAATAATTACTGATTCACCTAAAAAAAAAGAACTTTATTTAAATCTACCATGGGTTTAGTATAGAAATTAGTTCGTATTTAGTTGCTGGAAAGAAGGTAGGCAACCAAAATGACAAACTCACTAATGGTTTTTCTGATTAATTGTTCCTGCGTTTCTCGAGACCGATCCACGCATGCTGTTGTTAAATCTCTCTAGGAATTAACAAGTGAGCATTACTGGGCCTCTCTAGAGCAGCTCTACCGCAATTAATCAGAAAAACCATTAGTGAGTTTGTCATTTTGGTTGACTACCTTCTTTCCAGCAACCAAATACGAACTAATTTCTGAAACCCATGGTATATATCAAAACAGGAAAGAGCTTAAGCCTCTTTAGTCTAGAAAAGCAACCAAGGATGAAGTATTTATTATATTAACTCTCAAAAGTTGGAATTTTTTATTATATAATACCATTTTTAACTTTTTCACACTCACCCAATTAATTTTTAGAGATTATGTTTCCGATCATGTGATAGAGGCGTAAATATTTTGTAAAGGATAATATATGAACGAGAGTGTCAATATTGGCAGGCGTGGGTGTTGAGGTAAATGTCCGGCACCTGTGTTCTTCTCCCTTAGCGTGTTCTCAGGATCCTCCTCCTCGCAGTTGTTCATGTCCACGACATTTTCTCGCCCCCATGTTCAATCTTGCGTGACCTGGAAATGTTTATGTGTGCAAGTTTTGTTTTGCACGCGGATCTCCCTCTCCCTCTCCCTCCCCCGATCCCTAAACCCAAACCAACCCTGTTCCGGACTTCTCCGTCGTTTTTATCGCTTCCGTTCTTGGCTGCCAGAAGCGTCTTCCTCTCTCACCACTACCCCTTTTTTTTTATCTTCCCCTATCTCGTTTTTACTTTTTGTCCTTCTCACAAAATACCTTTGTTTTTCTGTTTAAGATCATTTAGGACACCACCGCCATCTCCTTCCGCTTTTATTTGCCTCTTCTTTCCGATTGCCATTTAATTAGTTACCACGCGAGTTGCTCACAATACATACTTTTAGAAATGAGAAGGGGAACTTATAAAAGAAAAGCAGCAGAATGGGGTGTTTAGAACATTGTGCCTCGAGTTTTCAGGGGGTGAGGGTTTGGGAAAAATAGTAGGGCGAGATCGATACAATTCTCTTGTGACTCAAATGCAAAAAGATATAAAAATACAATAAAAACGCTTAATTTTTTTAAAGATATATTTGTACAATATAAAACTTTCGTTTAATGAACCTGGCCAGTCTACTTTTTTCTTTTAGACATTTAGATTTAATTAAGTAAATGTAGAGGAGACAAAGGCTATACTATAATCAAAAAAATATTAAAAATTAAAAATATTTAAGAAAAGACGCCTTTCTTTTAGAAAAAGCCACCTGTCTGTTGAACTGGATGCATATTTTTCGCTAATTATTTCAACAATTAAAATATTTTGTCCATAAAAGTTCAAGTCTTCCTATTTTAATAAAGTAAAAGGAATTGGTCTTTAAAATTTGATATAAATTGATTAATTATTGTGAATTTGTATAACGAAAATTAATTTAATAAATGAATATCAAATTTAGTGACAAAATTTTAATATTTACATACCATTTTGACGACTAAGGAAGAAAGTATAGTGTTATTAAAAAAATATACTCTTAAAAAAACGCATCCAAATTTAAATTTAAAAAATTTCAAGTCATGACATGAAAGTGGTTTAGATACACTAACGAGTCCCCTTCTCTCCTCCCCATTTCTCTCTACGATCGATTAATTAGCTTCAAAGCCATAACCCATTTTGTTTTTAAAAAAGAAAACGTTCGCTCATTTGTATAACGTGCTCTATCAATTACTTGTCTCTAACTATCTCTATATATATCTATATAACGACTCTCGGTATATTTGCGTCGAGTGCTCTCTCGCAACCCTAAAATAAAAACTAATAGGAAAAAAATGAGTATTTTTAATTATTTTTACTAGCACGAATGCCTCAAGCTAATGTTTATCGTTTGCCAAGTTGGAGATTATCCTTTTTTTTCTATTTTGGAAGCCCCGTTATGTCCAGTAATGTCCTGCTCATCATATTCATTTCCAGTTCAATAAAAACACCCAGACTTCCCATTAGCTTCTTTATGCACCGTCATACATCATTAGACGATATCATTTGTTGGATGCCTTATCGGATTCATGACTCGAGCCGAATCTCTGCACTCTAATTTCAGAGCCAAGACAAGAAATCATCAAAAATTACTTCATTTTTTTTTATTAACGTTCTTTTTTATATACCTTGTATAATTTTATTCAAGAAATGAATATACAAAACAGCAGACACGTACTCAAAAATATTTTAAGGGGAAGGAAACAAACTTATTTGTTTTTTGGTTCCGGTGGTGTAATGGTTAGCAGGTTCGGGCGCAAACTCACAGACCCGGGTTCAATCCCCGGCTCAACATATTCTTATCTGGTTTGTGAGTTAATAAATATTAATTGTATTTCTTAAATCTCATTTATCTAATATTTTCATATATATATATATATATTAAAAGAATATAATTTATTTTAAATAAGTAGTGGTTTGCCCTAAAAGATTGTAAAGCAGAAGCCAATATAATACAATATATTGTAATTCTATAATAATTATGTTTAAATTTCGTATATATAGGATAAATAAATAAAAATAGGATATTTGGCAATCAATTATCACAAATATACTTTTTAGTTTCTCTACCTATATATGTAATAGATAGTGAGACAGTATTGCGATCACAAAAAATCAATGTTTATCATTTTTCTATATTTATTAGAAACTCGTTTGTCAAGGGAATTGAGGAGAGATGAGGAAAACGTAAACGAACATGACGATAATGAAATAAAATAAATCGCTGAGTATGATAATTGGAAGGAAAGGACGAAATGAACTAGTGAGAAATGGATAGCCCTCAGCCGAGTGATCGATTCGATGTCATTTCAGGGCACCCTATGACCCTAACTGATAGTGAATGCGAAAGACCTACACTGCGGGGGAGATAAACATAGTCTGCAAAAGGGAGCAGGAGAGCTGAAGGCTGAAGGCCTTCAGCCTTGATGAAGGAGAAGCTGGTCATTGAACCAAAATAGTGGTTCAAGCCCAGGGGCAGCGCCGCCGATTCAATTACTGATTCATGGCCGAGTTATCTTTTAATATTAATCCCAATTATGTCTGCAGGCGAAACAAACAAATTTGACAATATTAACATTTTATTTTTATTTTAATAACGAACAAAATATTCCATTTTCACATGAATAATAATTATATAGCTGAAGATTAAAATAAAAATTCTCTATTTGCTTTTCGTTTTATTTATATATATCAGTCATATAAATTAACTGGTATATAATAAGCGGTTAAAAGTGATAAGTTTGGAAAATTCTCTGTGTTATGAAATTTTTCTTTTTTATTTTCATTTATTTCTAATTTTTTATTTATTGGTTTTTGCCTTTTATGATTAGAGATCAACGATACGATCGTTGTCCGATCATATTTATTTCAATTAATTGGCAGCCTTTTGGTTTGCGAAAACGACTGGCTCTTGGCTGTCACTCCTCGAAGAAACAAGAGCTTTTCATTTGTAGATTCTTTAATTTTCATAGGTGGGGTCGTAACATCAAACCCCCAAGATTAAATACTCATTTAAATTTAAAAAAAATGTATTCGCAAAGGTGCTAATGAGTTTAGACCTAAGGGGGAAGTGTAAACAAGAGAAATAAGTATCTGCTTCTGCTGTTTAAGAAATTCAATAAAAAAGAAATTTAAAGTTTAAAAAAATTTAAAAAAATATTAAAAATAAAATTTTGAATAAGATTTAAAAAAATGAATTCTCAAATTATATAAATAAAAATAATTGAATTAAAAATTTAGGATTTATTATAAAATTTTTTTTTTTAATATAAAATTTTTTACATTACAAAAACAAATAATTTAAGGGGAATGGGATAGGGAAAGCGTTTTACGAAATAGTGAGCCTCGTAATCTGCTGTCCTCTCCGTGACGATAGGTGGCGATGAAGCGGTCCAAGGGGCTGCTATGCTAAATCCGAAAATAATAAATTAAATAATACTATTAAAACATTATGAAATTCAATGATTTTGAACTTCCTGTAGCTTAGGAGAGCCTAATTGTCCATTAAGACGAAACCAAAGATGCAGGTTTCCCAATTATTTTTGAGTAAGTTAGTATATAATTAGATAATATTATACACGTCTATTCTATTGGGTTGATTTTAATTTGGGAAGAGATTTCACGTCGCATTTAAGCTATCCCGAAGTGTGTCCTTTGCGCCTGTTATCAGGGGAGATTTTTTCCCGTCTTCCTATGCCAGGAGGGGGTAATTTTTTGCGGCACTCGACCCCGAATTGTGTTGCATCTTCGAATCCATAATCCGCAGCTTATCCGCTTAGCTACTCGTCTTCCCCATATAAGTCATTAAAGAATATTTTTCCTTAACTCATTTATATATATATATGTACAATCATACATTCACATAGAAACAGAGACTCTAAGATGAGTACGTTCTAATTTTTTTCTTGTTCGAAACTACATTTTTATATTTTTTTTATAAATTATTAATGTGTTAGGGCCGTGACGATAATTTTTTTTGGAGGGGGGGGGGGTGTTTTATAAAGAACAAATTTATATCAATATGGATAATTAAATATGGCTCCATTAATTTTGAATATGATTTATTTCATTTATAAAACAAAGTTGTTATCGAATAATAATAAAGAAAAAATTAAGAATATTTCTATTTGAAAAGGTTCACTCTAGCAATAAACGATTTGTAGCTCTAGTTAAAAATAAATTCTAAAGAATATAAAATAATATTTTTTGATAAAATCGTTTAAAATTTTATTTTTCTCTCCATTATATTATTATTCATATATGTATTTTTTATTTAATTTTTTTTTTTTTTTTTTTGAAGTTACTGAAAATAAAATGTTTCTTCATTAAACATGCTTCCAATAATACCGTCCAAAAAATAAACTATAATAAAATGATATATCTTTAAATACATTTTTACACATTTTATTTGTATCTTTTTGTTTCTTAGAAAAACATTTTACTATTTTTTTAATTTGGCTTTGAGAGTTCTACTCCCCAGGGTATCTCCCCCTGGTCTAGCTTTTGTCTCTTTTACATTTCATAAACATCTGATATTCTATTTTCTGTCATTTAATCGGAGTGTCCTAATTTTTTAATAATATTAATATATTCTCGGTAGGGTTTATTTGTTTTAAAAGCCATTCTACCTTGATGGAGGTCTCGTCTTGCAAATTGGCAACGCCCCTCCGGCCCTCTTTTAAACAGACCCGAAATATGTCCAATCAGCTATTAGGCAGATGGTCCCTGGGGACCCGTAGGACTATGAGGACCCTCAGGACTTGGGAGCACCCTACCCCTTTAGGGCCAAGAGCGGATTAGGTAAGCTCAGGCTCCTTCGACTCAATTAGGGGATGACAAAGGCCCGGAAGACCACCAAATGGGGAGAAATGGCCAAGAGGGAACGCCATTTTCCTCAGTCATTACCTTCATTAAAGCGGTTGCGTCATACGCCATTACGTGATATTATAATTAATCTAATTAACCGAGGGCTTCAGGAGCAGTCGTGTGCATCATGCCAGGCCTTTTCCATTTACAGGATCGTTTTGCAGCGCACAATGATCATCTCGCAAATAATTACATCGTTTATATATCCCAAACATTGAATATTTTGAATAAAATCACTAGAGAGGGCTAACTCTCTCTCTCTGTTTACGACATATATAAATGCGAGTTTTTATTTCATTTTTGAAATCCAAATATAATATAATCTATATATTATTACTTTCTCTTGCACATATATGAAATATATAGTGAGATAATATTGCGATCCCGAATAAAATCCATGTCTAGATTTTAACAGAGATACACATTTTTCAGAACCCCCTAAGTCTAAAAAAATGGTTCTCGCAAAATAATCTTGTGTGTGTGTGTGTGTATCTGGATAAGATATCTCAAAAACAAATAGGTAAGAGAAAGTGAAACACGTTCGAGGCTGAAATTTTTTATTTAAGCTAGGTACCCTCGTTGTTTGCACCTCGAAGCTTTTGATAAAGTCTGCCAACCAGTACTAGTACTTTGCTGATGTACTTTTCTAGATTTTTCGATTTTATATTTTCTCAACGATCTCTAACGATTTTGATTAAAATTCATATGTCAATTATTTATTAGATTTTCTTTGCGAGACCCTTTTTTTAACCTTTTAATCTCGATATCGTAATACTAATACTTTCTTATTATAGATTTCATATTTAAATAAGAGAAAATAAAAATTAGACACCTAGAGTTCAACAGAAATACAAGTTTTGACGATTTTGATTAAAATTCATATATCAAATATATATTTGAATGATACTTATCAGTTTCTATCTCCATATATTTTGAAATCTACTTTACTGATTTACGTTTTTAACATTTTGCGATTTTTTCAAAAACGGCTGGAACGATTGTAATTAAAATTCATACATCAGTTATAAATTATTAGGAGGTTTTTAAGATGTGTAATATATCATCCTTCCAAAATATTTTGAGACCTATTTTACTGAGGTACTTTTAAGACTTTGATGATTTTCTCTGAGTATTTTCTGTAAATTGTCTATTGTCCCGTGTGAAGAGAAATTATGGCGACGTGTCAAGTCTCATTTATTTTATTTCTTGGCAATCAATCAATAGACTGATTCCCAGAGGTCGTACCAGAAACTTTTGCTCAAGCTCTCTATGTTTGTCCCAAACTTTTTTGGCTTATCTTTTTCAAACATAGATTTTTTTTTGCCTCTTTATCTAATTCATCTGCCTTAATATGTTCGGAATGTATTTAATTTTAAAAAAAATAATAAACAATTGAATGATTTTAGGATTTATAGATTTGAATTTTCTCAAAGGAAATTCGTCTTTAATTCCATGTGTCTTTAAAAAAAAATTTTTTTTTGTTGACTGCACATTCATACGAGTATAATTGTCGTAGCTTTTAATTGTGAGGCTTTTTTCATTCAGACCTTGAGTTCCTTGATCACACACCACGAAAAAGAGCATTTTAAATGTAAATAAGATGACTTCACAAAAGAAAATATAATTAAATTAAAGGCTATAAAAAATGAACTTTTTTAAAACGGAATTTAATTATATAATACAAATTAATGAATATTTTTTAATAAATAAATTATTTAATGAAGCGATTAAGAGATTTACTAATGAAGAAAATAGACAGCAATTAAATTTTAAATATATTAAAAGATAAATGGATAGACTCGGGGAGGGGGGGGGGGTTAAGTGAGCCGATTAGAAAAATATATAAAACTCATATATAATTATTAAATTGTTGTGTGGTCAGTAAGTGTTTATTTAAGTGATCAGATCTTACGTAGTGTACTGAAGATAAGACTGGCATAGGGCGTGAAAAGAAATCCCAGTCTTCGCTCTGTTTCGTGATCGTCAATTCATATCAAGTGCGAGCTCCTGAGTTAAGTACTCTACTTCAATTATTTTCAAGTATACAACCTAGAGAGAAACCACCTTCAAAAAAATAATTTTTATTTTTGCCTGCTCAAATTATTCGGTTTGTCAAAAGCTGTCCTCTCAATAAATTTTTTAGCCTATTAAAAAATTAATAAAATAACTAATTTTTTATTTTTAAAATTGTACATAAATAAAATTGTAATTTTCGTATAAAAATAAATAAATAAAATCTTGGCAAGAGGAAAATTTAGACCAATGACTCTTAGAGCAGAGGTAGAGGTCTCACTTCACGTTCCACAGGCCAGTGATTTGCATCCCGTTCCGAGCGATAAAATTTATTTAAATTATATTGGCTACTAATTAGAGAACGGAGTCTAAATGGTCGCAGAGCCTTTTTTCAATCTGGCCCCCCTTTTTTTGATGTTGATTTTTGGCGCCAACCCCCCCCCCCCCAC